>JASVEL010013098.1:600000-883146 GCA_032618575.1 Nicotiana noctiflora
GTGAGTTTTGGGAGATATAAAAAATGAGAGAGTCTTGTTGGTGAAAACCCTAACAGACACCGTAAGCTGAAGGTGAGTTTTCAGATGGGCAAACGAAACAAGTCTGTGGTTAAAAGCTGCTCAAAACATGCAAGACAAGCAAGGTTTGGTTTTGGTGAAAGTCAGGTTATGAAAGTATGGAACAACAAATGTGGCAATTGAAGGTTGATTGGTTGGAAAGACTAGGCTAGTTAATCCAAAATGCATGGCACGATCTGTGACGACCCAAAGGGTCATCACCTGTTTTTCTCACTTGTTCCTCACTTTCGAGGCCTTGAAAACCTCATTCTATGTTGCCTCAATTTATGTGCATGATCCGGGCATGCAGTCGAAAAGATTTTGTGATAGAATATGTGAATTCTATGAGAAATTTGAAGAAAAATGATATTAATATTGATATAGTTGACTTCGATCAACATTTTTGGTAAACGGACCCGGACCCGAGATCGGACGGACCCGGACCCGAGATCGGACGGTCCCGGAAGGTTCGTAGGAAAATATGGGACTCGCCCGGAGTCAAATTCTGAGGCCTAGAGCCTAAGTTAAGGATTTTTCTATGAAATTATTTTTGCTATAATTATTAAAGGAAAATGAATTAAATGACCTTGGTATCGGGCTCGTATTTTGGTTCCGACGCCCGGTACAAGTCTTAAATATTATATACGTGCTTTCTGCAAAGTTTGGTGACATTTAGATGTCGTTTGATGTGTTTTGAACCTTGAGTTCCAAATTTGAAAGTTATGAAACTAAAAAGGATGATAATCATGAACTTGAGGCTTGATTTGATGAAATCGATGTTATATTGGCGATGTGATCACACGAGCAAGTTTATAACATGTTTTTGGTGTTGTGTACATGTTTAGTTTGGAGCCCGGGGGGCTTGGGTAAAGATTTGATAGGCCTTTGGTTCAATTTTGGAAATTTTACACAGCTGGTTTTTCACCCAGCTGGTATCTTCACAAATGCGAAGATTTTCTCGCAATTGCGAGAAGTCCCATATTAGCCTTGGTTCGCAAATGCGAACCAGACTTCGCAAATGCGAATTTGGCAGGAGTGTGCAGTGGTTCGCAAATGTGAACTTAACCTCGCAAATGCGCGGCCTTCAATGTTTCGCCTGCCTTCACAAATGCGAAGCAGTGGTCGCAAATGCGAAAGCCCCACTAACCCAGCCTTGTTCGCAAATGCAAACATAATGTCGCAAATGCGACGCTGACAGTCCCCAAACCTGTAGTGTTCGCAATTGCGAATAAATGTGCGATACCCGCAGCTGTGCAATTTTATGCTTAAACTAATTTTTCAGTTCATTCTTCATTCTTTCAAAAACCCACACACTACACACGAACCCTCAAGAGCAAATTCACTCCAAAACAATTGTAAGTCATTTTTTACTCAATTCTTTCAATTCCTAACAACATTAAACATGTTTTTCAATAAAAATCAAAGGTTTTCATGGTAGAAATTCTTGTTTTTGGGTAGAACCTAGGGTTTTCATGAATTGGGTAATTGGACCTCGAATTGAGGTCCGATTTTGAAACAAACCATATATTTGAACTCGGGGTGGAATGGGTAACCGGATTTTGGTCCGAACCCCGAGTTCTGACCACGTGGGCTAGGGGCGTTTTGGGAAATTTTGGGGTAAACTTTGGGAAAACCATTTTAAGCATTCAAACCAAGTTATTTAGTATTTATTAATGTAATGGAATAAATTGTGATCAGATTCAAGCTAGTTAATAGCAGAAATTTCGGGTAAAGCTATAATTGAAGGATAATTTGGACTTCAACGCTAGATGTAAGTGTTTGTTCTATCCCAGCTTGAGGAAATAGGAATTATGTGCTATGTGTTATGTGATCGAGTGCGGTGTATGGGCTGTGGTGACGAGCATCCATACACTGGCATCTAGCATGACCATGATTCATTGTTGATACTTGTTGTGAGATATTGTAAAGATGAATTGTTGAACCCTTGCCGGGTTGTGGAATTGTACATTAATTTCCCTTACCGGGACTATTGTGAAATGAGATATTGTTTTCCCTTGCCGGGACTTGTTGTGATGATTATTGTGTCCCTTGCCGGGACAGATTCATGATTATTGTTTTTATTTCTCTGTCCTTAACTGTGATTGTTATTTGGTTGAAGAAGAGTGATAATGCACGAAGGGTGATGCCGTGCCTTGTTTTACTGTTATTGCATGAAGGGTAATGCCGTGTCATATTATTGATTATTCACGAAGGTTAATGCCGTGCTTTGTTATTGATTATGCACGAAGGATCATGATGTGCCTTGTTATTGAACCATGCATGAAGGATCATGTCGTGCCAAGGATGTGAGGATGAGAGTAAAAGCACGAAGGATGATGACGTGCACTTTATTTGCTTATTTGGTGGGAATGAGAGTAAATGCACGAAGGGTGATGCCGTGCAACCATTTGCTATTCCTTGACTTGATATTACCTGTTTTCTCTATACATTGGTTTCCTTTGTTGATTTAATAAATGTTGTTAACTGTTGAGCTTTCCTCTTATGATATTCCTTGTTGAGTTTGTTACTTGGTTATTTCTTGTTATCTTGTGGTGTACATATGTATATAGAACTACACAGGTTTATGTGGGTGTCTGGTCCTAGGCTTGTCACTACTTCGCCGGAATAGGCCAGGCACTAACAGCACATGGGGTCGGATTGTGCTGATACTGCACTTCTATGCATTTTTGCACAGGTCCAGGTTTTGATCAGGAGCAGCACCAGTAGAGTCTAGCGTGGGAGTTGAGCATTTCGAGACCGAGGTAGCTTGCAGGCATCCGCAGGCCTAGCGTCTCTTCCACTTATTTATATTATTAGCTGTAGTCTCCTTGTTCCGAGATAAATAGATTTATGTTATTTTCTTTCAGACCTTATTGTGTAGTATTCAGTAGTAGTTCGTGAGTTGGTGACTCCACGTCTTGGGTAGAGGATTTCAATAGTGTTTTACCTTGGTACTTCTTATTCCTATTTTGATAAGTCTTCCAAATCTATCTAATTAATGTTATGGTTCTTGTTGATAAAATTGAGCATGAAATATTGGTAGAAATAGGATAATATTGAATATAGTGGCTTGCCTAGCTACCACGAGTAGGCGCCATCACGATCCCGATGTTGGGGGGAAAATCCAGTTCGTGACAAATTGGTATCAGAGCTCTAGGTTACATAGGTCTCACCACTCACGAACAAGCTTAGTAGAGTTTGAGAGGTAGGTACGGAGACATATGTACTTGTCCTCCAGGGTCTATTGAGTTAGGAAAGAGTCTCTTATTTGTTCCTTCTTGTCGTGCGATTCATTCCTTAACTACTGATTGAATTCCAACTATGTCCTTTCGCAGATGGTGAGGACACGCGCTTCTTCGTCCGCTAACCAGCAGCCTGAGCCCTAGGAAGCTCCCGTGAGGGGCAGGGGCCGAGGCCGTATCGAAGGCCGTGTTAGGGGCAGAGCTCAGCCTCCGGCAGCTATTCCAGAGGTGGAGCCTCATATTGAGACTGGCGAGGAGGTTCCAGTTCTAGCAGCTCTAGTTGGCCCAGCTTAGGTCCCAGGAGAGGCTTTATTTACCCCGGATCTTCGGGAGGCTCTGATCAGGATTTTGGGGCCTAGACTCCTGTTGCTCGTACTCTAGAGCCAGTAGCTCCTCAGCCTCAGGCACCAGTGGTTCAGCCAGCTGTGGCCACTCAGTCAGGTACCACAACTCAGGCCGGAGATGGAGCCGCCATGACTTCTGATTCTTTTTGGAGACTTGATCGGTTCTCCAAGATGTTAACCACTACCTTCAGCGGTGCCACATCGGAGGATCCTCGGGATTTCTTATTCAGTTGCCATGAGATTCTCAAGACTATGGGGATAGTGGAGTCCAACGGAGTTGATTTCTGCACATTCAAGCTTTCAGGATCTGCCAAGACTTGGTGGAGGGATTATTGTTTGACTCGACCAGTAGGGTCCCCGGCTTTATCATGGGATCCGTTTTCATAGTTATTTCTGGAGAATTTCTCCCTGTTACTTAGTGGGATGCACTTCGGAGGTAGATTGAGCGCCTCCAGCAGGGTACTATGATTGTCACTTAGTATGAGACGAGATTTGTTGATTTGGCACGTCATGCAGTGGCGATACTCCCCACAGAGCGGGAGAGGGTCCGCAGGTTCATAGATGGGCTTAATCAGCCGATTAGACTTCAGATGGCTATAGGAGTGGGGACTGATATATCTTTTCAGGAGGCAGCTAATGCAGCACGTAGAGTTGAGATGGCTCTTCCTTGGGGAGGTGGTTATTCTTCAGACAAGAGGCCTCGTCATTCAGGCAGGTTTAGTGGTTCTTCTTCTGGAGGCAGGGAATCTTTTCATAGGGGCCAGTCTTCCAGGCATTTTCATTCCACCCTTCAGGCTTCAAAGGGTGGACTAGGTGATCGTGGGTTTCATGAGCAGTATTCAGATCAGTCCCCTATTAGTGCTCAGCCTCTTCAGAGTTTTCGTGGAGGCCATTCAGGTCGTCAGGGCCAGCAGCCCCATCAGCCTAAAAGTTGCTACGGTTATGTTGACCCAGGTCATCTTGTTAGGTTTTTCCCTCGAGTGATTTGCAACACTCAGCAGCGGGGCCCTCGTCCCATGATCCAGGCCCCAGCTGACCCTCAGCCTGCCCAACCAGCCAGAGGCGGGGGTAGAGATCGTATAGGTGGATGTCGAGACCGTAGAGGTGGAGACCGTCCCGCCAGTGGTAGAGGTCATCCAGTTGATGACCGTCCTAGAGATGTAGCTCAGAGGGGAGGTGCTGATCCCCGATTCTATGTTTTACCAGCCAGGCAAGAGGAAGAGGCATCAGATGCCGTGATTACGGGTACCATTCTTGTTTGTGGCAGAGGTGCTTCAGTATTATTTGACCCTGGGTCTATATATTCATATGTGTCTTCCTACTTAGCACCGTATTTGGCCGTGCTCAGCTATGCTCTAGATGTTCCAGTTTATTTGTCTACACCAGTGGGTGACTCTATAATAGTCGACCGGGTGCATCATTCTTGCGTTGTTATTTTTGGGGTTCTTGAGACCCGTGTTGATCTGTTGCTATTAGACATGGTGGATTTCGATGTTATATTGGGAATAGACTGGTTGTCCTCATACCATGCTATCCTAGATTGTCATGCCAAGACTGTGACTTTAGCCTTGCCAGAATCACCCCGACTAGAGTTGAAAGGTACCTCCAGCCACTTCGTTCGCACTGTCATTTCCTATGTTAAGGCTTGATGCATAGTCGAGAAGGGGTGTCTAGCTTATCTGGCGTATGTTCGTGATTCCAGTGCAGAGGTCCTTCTATTGATTCAGTCCCTATTGTACAGAAATTTCCTAAGGTTTTCCCTTCAGACCTGCCAGGTATGCCACCCGATAGGGATATTGATTTCTGTATTGACCTGGCACCGGGCACTCAGTCCATCTCTATTCCACCCTATCGTATGGCCTCGCCGGAGTTAAAAGAGTTAAAAGATCAGTTGCAAGACCTTCTAGAAAAGGGCTTTATCAGGTAGGGGGATTACCTGTGTTGTTTGTGAAGAAGAAGGATGGCTCGATGCGTATATGTATTGATTATAGGCAATCGAACAAAGTGACGATAAAGAACAAGTATCCACTGCCGAGTATTGATGATTTGTTTGACCAGCTCCAGGGAGCGAGGGTATTCTCAAAAATAGACTTGAGGTCAGGCTACCATCAACTGAAGATCAGGGCGGCTGACATTCCTAAGACAGCCTTTCGCACTACATATGGGCATTATGAGTTCTTGGACATGTCCTTCGGGTTGACCAATGCCCCAGCAACATTCATGGAGTTGATGAATCGGGTATTCAGGACTTACTTAGATCTGTTCGTGATAGTCTTTATAGATGACATCCTAGTATACTCCTGCAGCCAGGAAGAGCACAAGCAGCACCTCAGAGTGGTTCTTCAGACTCTGAAGGATAATCAGCTATATGCCAAATTTTCGAAATGTGAGTTTTGGTTGAGTTCGGTGTCATTTCTGGGTCATATTGTATCAGTGCAAGGTATTCAGGTGGACCCAAAAAAGATTGAGGCAGTCCAGAATTGGGCTCGACCAGCTTCAGTAACTGAGATTCGGAGTTTCTTGAGGTTAGCAGGTTACTTCCATCGATTTGTGGAGTGGTGTTCTTCTATTGCAGCCCCGAAGACCATGTCGACCCAGAAGGGTGCCCAGTTCCAGTGGTCCGATGAGTGTGAGGAGAGCTTTAAGAAGCTCAAAACATCCTTGACTACAGCACCAATTCTGATACTACCTACGGGTGCAGGGCCTTATACAGTTTATTGTGACGCATCTCGTACAAGGCTTGGAGCGGTATTGATGCAGGATGGTAAGGTTATTGCTTATGCTTCGAGGCAGTTAAAAATACATGAGAAGAATTATCCAGTTCATGATCTTGAGTTAGCAGCAGTGGTCCATGCCTTAAAGATCTGGAGGCATTATCTATATGGGGTGACCATGCCTTAAAGATCTGGAGGCATTATCTATATGGGGTGACCTGTGAGGTGTACACTGATCACAAAAGCCTACAGTACTTGTTCAAGCAAAAGGACTTCAATCTACGATAGCAGAGATGGTTAGAGTTGCTGAAGGACTATGATGTTACTATCCTATATCACCCATGTAAGGCCAATGTGGTGGCCGATGCATTGAGTAGAAATTCTGCCAGCATGGGTAGTCTTGCATTCATTCCGGTCTGTCAGAGAGCATTTGCTATAGATGTCCAGGCCTTAGCCAACAAGTTCGTGAGATTAGACATTTCTGAGCCTAGTAGGGTGTTAGCCTGCACGGTCGCTCGTTCATCTCTGTTAGAGTGGATCCGTGAGAGGCAATTTGATGATCCTCATTTGCGTGACTTAAGAGATACAATACAGGAGGGAGGTGTCATGAAGGTAAATCTAGATGAGGACGGGGTATTGAGATTGTAGGGTTGAGTTTGTGTGCCCGATGTTGAAGGGATTCGAGAGTTGATCTTAGCGGAGGCCCACGGTTCGCGGTATTCTATTCACTCGGGCGTCGTGAAGATGTACCAAGACTTAGAGCAGCACTATGGGTGGCGCAGGATGAAGAAAGACATCGTTGCATATGTCGCTCGGTGTCTAAATTGTCAGCAGGTGATATATGAGCACCAGAGGCCGGGTGGTGTATTCCAGAGGATTGAAATTCCCAAGTGGAAATGGGAGCGGATCCCTATGGACTTTATTACGGGACTTCCTTTGACTCAGAGGAAATTTGATGCTATTTGGGTCATTGTTGATAGGCTGACCAAGTCAGCACACTTCATTCCAGTATCTGTCTCCTACTTATCTGAGAGGTTAGCAGAGATTTAAATCATGGAGATTGTTCGACTTCATGGAGTGCCGGTTCTCAGATGGGGGTACGCAGTTTACCTCGCGGTTCTGGAGAGCAGTCCAGCAGGAGTTAGGCACCCAAGTTCAGCTGAGTACAGCTTTTCATCCTCAGACGGATGGCCAGTGTGAGAGGACTATTCGGATTTTAGAGGACATGCTTCGAGCTTGTGTTATCGATTTCGGAGGCTCGTGGGACCAGTTTCTGCCATTAGCAGAGTTTGCCTACAACAACAGCTACCACTCTAGCATCCAGATGGCCCCGTATGAGGCATTGTATGGTAGGCGATGTCGATTTCCAGTCGGATGGTTTGAGCCGGGAGAGGCTCGGTTGTTGGGCAAGGGGCGTTTTAGGAAATTTTTGGGTAAACTTTGGGAAAACCATTTTAAGCATTCAAACCAAGTTATTTAGTATTTATTAACGTAATGGAATCAATTGTGATTAGATTCGAGCTAGTTGGAAGAGGAAATTCGGGGTAAAACTATAATTGAAGGATAATTTGGACTTCAAGGCAAGATGTAAGTGTTTGTTCTATCCTAGCTTGAGGGAGTAGGAATTGTGTGCTATGTGTTATGTGATCGAGTGCGGTGTATGGGCTGTGGTGACAAGCATCCATACACTAGCATCTAGCATGATCGTGAGTCGTTGTTGATACTTGTTGTGAGATATTTTAAAGATGAATTGTTGAAACCTTGCCGGGTTGTGGAATTGTACATTATTTTCCCTTGCCGGGACTATTGTGAAATGAGATATTGTTTTCCCTTGCCGGGACTTGTTGTGATGATTATTGTGTCCCTTGCCGGGACGGATTCATGATTATTGTTTTCATTTCTCTGCCATTAACTGTAATTGTTATTTGGGTGAGGAAGAGTGATAATGCACGAAAGGGTGATGTCGTGCCTTGTTTTACTGTTATTGCATGACGGGTAATGCCCTGCCTTATTATTGATTATGCACGAAGGTTAATGACGTGCCTTGTTATTGATTATGCAGGAAGGATCATGTCGTACCTTGTTATTGAACCATCCACGAAGGATCATGTCGTGCCATGGATGTAAGGATGAGAGTAAAAGCACAGAGAGTGATGCCATGCACTTTATTTGCTTATTTGGTGAGGATGAGAGTAAAAGCACGAAGGGTGATGCTGTGCAACTATTTGCTATTCCTTGACTTGATATTACCTGTTTCCTTTATACCTTTGTTTCTTTTGTTGATTTAATAAATGTTGTTAACTGTTGAGCTTTCCTCTTATGATATTTGTCACACCTCTTTTTTACGCTTACCCGCGAGGGCGCAAAATATAAAAGAGAGTTTTTCCAATTAAAGGACAACCAAAACGGGATTCATTTATTGAGAGATTCGGAGTCGCCACTTGGGAGATTTATGGTGTCCCAAGTCACCGGTTTGAAACCCGAATTGAGGAAAGGTTTGACTCTATTTAACGGTCCGCGAACCAGAAATCCGGATAAGGAATTCTGTTAACCCGGGAGAAGGTGTTAGGCATTCCCGAATTCCGTGGTTCTAGCACGGTCGCTTAACTGTCATATTCGGCTTATTTATCTGATTTTTAGAGTTATATACTTAATGCAAATTAATATCCCTTTACCGCTTTTATTATTATTATTATTTACGAAAGAGAATGTTGCCTAAAAATATGTTTCGAATCACGTCACATGAAATGCACCCGGATCCTCGACACGCTCTTATTCAACATTTTGGGATTTGGATTTGGGCCGCATGAAATGCACACCCGTATTTAAGAAGGTAAAATTATTAAAATACGCGCCTAGTGCGATTACTTACTTACATTTTTTGAGAAGGCTAGGAAATTCGCTAAGAAACGGCACATCTCGAAATCTAAATATTTTACATATACATTTATGAGGGCCCCGCGATTTGTATACTTTTGTTAGGCGAGGCACACCTCTAATTCTTATTTAAAAGCAAACTACATTCCGCTATATTTATTTAAGAGTTAATTCAAGATTATTTAAAACATGTTGCAAGCCACACTACATGAAATGCACTTGTGGTTCACGACACTCTTTATTTAACCTTGTTCAAATATGGAGTCGGGTCACATGAAATGCACCCCCGATTCCTTTAATCTAATTACGTCGTTTAAAGAATAACGAACCAATTTCCATAATGTGACAACATCGTGCTCAACTATAACCAATTCGAGTAAACATACGAGTAGCTAACTAAGTGAGCAAATTCAAGACTATGGTGAACAATTACATAAACAACGGAAGCATAGCTAGTTGGCGAGCATATGAAGGATTAGTCATTTTCATTAGCTAACTTCGACATTGCATGTTCAACAAAATCATATATTTACAAAAATAGTCCGAACCATACGAAACTAAATCAAATACGAAACGATCCAAAATATTAGCGAGAAGAACAATATCGGAAAAGAACATGCACCTTTATTTCTGCATATTTTTTTTCAACGTACACAACGAGAAAACGAACCTTTTATTACGATCTCAAACCTCGACCTCTCCGAACAGAACTCGAACCCAACGACGACCTCGACTGAAGTTGTACCTCGTCGGACGACGAACATCGACGGAGGGAGCTGGTGGTTCGCTAGTGGGCGACGGGCTTGGACTGCTGTGTTTTAGAACTGAATTTTTACGAGTTTTTGGACTGTTATCGATTGAATTTCGGGGCTGTTTTTTCAGCGAAAATGGCAGCAATTTGAGCTGATATTGTGAATCTCTTTTGGACTGTTTTGGCTGGATTTTTTGCCGGAGATGAAGAGAGTTGCGGCTGTCTTGTTTTTGTTTATGTATCGGGCCTTTTGTCCACCTCCATTGCTGCCCGTTTTTTATTTTTCTTCAAGAAGAAGATGTGCCGTCTCCTCTTCCTTTTGTATCTCTTTTGAATCTCTCTTTTTTCCTTTCCGTTTTTTCCATTGCCTTCTCTTTCTTTTTGTTTTTTTTCTCTTCTTCTCGTTTTTTCTTTCTTTTGTTTTTTGAATGCCTTTCCTGTTTTTTGTTTTCCCCTCTCTCTTTTGTTTTCAAATCCTCCTTTCCATCCGTTCTCTCTTCTTCTTTTTAAAGAAGAAGAGTATGGTATTTTATTATTTTTTTTATTTATTATTTTTTTTTTAAAATAAGCTCCATGCCTTTTTTTTGTTTTTTTCTTCTTGTTTTTATCCCTTTGTCTTTTTCTTCTTGTCTTTGTTCTTATTCCCCATCCATTATGTATTGTCCCCCTTAGTGTAGTGGACTCGGTTTATTACGGGCTAGGTCCGAAAATTATAAAACCGGGTAGTTTGAACCCGAATATTATTCTTCGCCCGGAACCGAAAATGGTGTTATTTAATTAATCCTAGGTAATCAAAATAACTATAATACTTATAATAAAAATAAAACTATTTTTTTATATTTTTCAAGTTTAAAATAACTACAAAATATTTATGAAACTATTTTTTATTATTTTCGTTTTTATAAAAAGATAAAAATATAAAGTACTATTTTTATATTTTTCAAGTTTAAAATAACTACAAAATATTAATGAAACTATTTTATTATTTTCGTTTTTTATAAAAAGATAAAAAAATATAAAGTACTATTTTTGTATTTTTCAAGTTTAAAATGACTACAAAACATTAATAAAACCATATTTTGTTATTTTTCATTTTGAGGTAAAAATAAAGTAAAAGAGTCAAATTTAGCTAAAATAGCTATATTAAAACTAAACTAAATATTTTACGCTAAAAATATAGAAAATCTCGGGGAGGGTCAAAAATCACGCGTTTACAGTTGCCCCTCTTTGACTGAAAACACAAAGAGTTTTCAGACAAAGAACGATTAGACAAGTGTTTTTGACCCGACCCTTATTCGGAGGGACTAAACTAAAAGAAGAGGAATGTGACCGAGCCCTTGTATCTGAGCTGCCTACATATCCTTGGCTATAAAGGAATCAGGCCACGTGTAGTTCGAAAGTGAGTGAGGAAGGGGTATACCGAGGTGGAGAGCCAGTCGAGGTGTCGTTCCGTCGAGGTTCCGTTCCATCGAAGTTCCGGTCCGTGGTCCTGCTATTACATCAAAAATCAAAACATGAGAAAGACTAACTTAGCCTATCAGCTACTAGTTACAAGATTCCTATCTATAAGTCTTCTGAAGTTTGATCTTGAGTATTGGTTGGTGCTTCATGCGGACTCTAAATTTGAACCTTGATACTTGCTAGTTGCAGGTGCTGCTTTTCGAATCAAGACCAGGTATACAGTGCTTGTGACCTCGGTCATGTCTTGAGCATGCCACATCTTTCATCAACTTCTGCATTTTGGATTGGCTTCATGCCTCTTTTTTTTTTTTTTTCTTTTTGTTTATTGTGACTAAACTTCTGTTGATCCCCTCGGACTGTTGACTCGTATTCTGGTTGCCTTCCTTCTGATTCGTGCTGGGGATTTCCATTACACTCCGCCGCTTTCCTTAAACAACTTCAAAATAAATCGCCACTCCATTCTTCAGGCGGGCTCCCTGACTTCAACTACAATTTCAAAATTAAATTGCCACTCCATTCTTCAGGCGGGCTCCCTGACTTCCACTACAACTTCAAAATAAATCACCACTCCATTCTTCAGGCGGGCTCCCTGACTTCCACTACAACTTCAAAATAAATCGACACTCCATTCTCCAAGCAGGCTCCCCTGACTTCAACTACAATTTCAAAATTAAATCGCCACTCCATTCTTCGGGTGGGCTCCCTGACTTCCACTACAACTTCAAAATAAATTGCTACTCCATTCTTCAGGCGGGCTCCCTAACTTCAACTACAATTTCAAAATTAAATCGCCACTCCATTCTTCAGGCGGGCTCCCTGACTTCAACTATAACTTCAAAATAAAATCGCCACTCCATTCTTCGGGCGGGCTCCCCGACTTCAACTACAACTTCAAAATAAATCGCCACTCCATTCTTCAGGCGGGCTCCCTGACTTCAACTACAACTTCAAAACTAAATTGCCACTCCATTCTCCAGGCGGGCTCCCTGACTTCAACTATAACTTCAAAATAAAATCGCCACTCCATTCTCCAGGCGGGCTCCCTGACTTCAACTACAACTTCAAAATAAAATCGCCACTCCATTCTTCGGGCGGGCTCCCCGACTTCATCTTCTCTTCTGACAATTGTTATTTCGGCCTGTCTTGATTGCCGAACTCCGACCATTGGTCGCTTCTTTGTAATCTTTGAACTATTCTCTTTCGAATTTTGAACCTATCTTTCTGATCCTTGTTGCCTTCCTTTTGATTATGAACTTGGATTCACGCTGGGGATTTCCGTTGCACTCAACCGCTTTCCTTAACCAAATTTAAAAATAAGTCGCCACTCCATTCTTCAGGCGGGCTCCCTGACTTCAACTATAACTTAAAAATAAAATCGCCACTCCATTCTTCGGGCGGGCTCCCTGACTTCAACTACAACTTCAAAATAAAATCGCCACTCCATTCTTCAGGCGGGCTCCCTGACTTCAACTATAACTTCAAAATAAAATCGCCACTCCATTCTTCAGGCGGGCTCCCTGACTTCAACTACAACTTCAGAACTAGATCGCCTTCCTTTGCTTCTTGTACCGTTTTATTCTTGCTGCCTCGACTCTTGAACTATCATTTCTCCTAAATTTCATTATTTCGGAATTGCTTTCTTCCTGGGTCGTGTTGCTTTCCCTCCTGACTGATGGGGATATCTTTAGAACTGCTTACTTGCCTGCTGAGGACAATGACGCTGGGAAAATTTTCCTTCATTCCCTCATTTCCTTTGATTCATGCGCTTGAATTTGCGCTGGGATCTCTTGTTGTAACCTTCTGCTTTACGGTGGGTTACTGGTTTCAAGGCCTGCAATGCAAAGACTGAAGACTTGCCTTTTGTTACACAGGTAAGCGCCTGCTTATAGTAGCAACTTTTGAATTAAAAAAAATGCATTCTGGTAGTAATTTATGAAATATGCAAAGGACAATGTAAAATAAATCAAACGTAAAATATCCTATTCGAGGGCGGATAGTCCCATCGTATTCTATTCGAGGGCGAATACTCCCATTGTATCCTATTCGAGGGCGAATACTCCCATTGTATCCTATTCGAGGGCGAATACTCTCATTGTATCCTATTCGAGGGAGAATACTCCCCTTGTATCCTATTCGAGGGCGAATACTCCCATTGTATCCTATTCGAGGGCGAATACTCCCATTGTATCCTATTCGAGGGCGAATACTCCCATTGTATCCTATTCGAGGGCGGATACTCCCA
Organism: Nicotiana noctiflora; assembly: GCA_032618575.1. Classification (NCBI taxonomy): domain Eukaryota; kingdom Viridiplantae; phylum Streptophyta; class Magnoliopsida; order Solanales; family Solanaceae; genus Nicotiana; species Nicotiana noctiflora. Next base: position 613,689 of record JASVEL010013098.1, read on the forward strand.
TTGTATCCTATTCGAGGGCGAATACTCCCATTGTATCCTATTCGAGGGCGAATACTCCCATTGTATCCTATTCGAGGGCGAATACTCCTATGATATCAATGTATGAAAGTGAACAAACCTGAGACGTCCTGTTCGAAGGTGGACAAACCTGAAACATCCTATTTGAAGGTGAACAAACCTGAGACGTCCTGTTCGAAGGTGGACAAACCTGAAACATCCTATTTGAAGGTGGACAAACCTGACACGTCATCTTGAATTGCCTTCCTCGTTTCTCCGAGAAAATTTTCAACAACGGCGGAAAATTTTCTGCCCCAGTATTGGTGTTTTCCCTTGTGGCATGACTTTTTGCTATCAATAGTACTTTCTTTCCCTGTTTCAAATAAAAGAAAATTTGTTAGTTCAAAACATTGTGAGCGGTTGTGCCGCTCATGTGGTGGTTTTTTCCTTTTCTCCTTTCCCTCGCTCGGGGTTCCCAAAACTTGTTGGGGAATGATTTCATTTGCCGGAGATGATATTCTTGTTGGGGATGGGTTTTTCCATTTATCCCTTCCCCGCTCTGTGTTTCTCAACTTGCTGGGGGTTACTTTGTTGAGGATGAGATTTCCTTTCTTCCTTTACCACTCTGTGTTGTCCGACCACCTCGGAACTTGCTGAAGATAACACTGCTGGTGTATTTTCATTTCCTCAAAATTGGTGTGTCACTCTTCTGAAGACTGTTGAGGATGACACTGGTTCGAAGACCATTTCCCTTAAGGCTTGTCTTCTTCCGCAAGTGGGTATTGACTTCCAGAAAATTTTCAAACTGAGAAGAAAATTTTCTGCCCCAGTTTGATAATCTTCTTTGCACCATACTTCTCCGCCGTCAATGGCATTTCCTTGCCTTGCATAATAATTGGAAAGTTGGTGGTAAGTTTTGAAGTCATTTCTCACTATGTTTTGACTAGACAGACTTTGACGGGGGAAGTTTTTGACAAAAAGAGAAAAATAAAAAGAAACAACAAATAGAAGACAGAGGAGAACTGACTCTCTAACAAGAAACACTATAAAACTTATCAAACGCGGATACCAACTCTACTGGTCATGACATGCACATATGGCCTATCCTCCGTCGTTAATCGCCTTTCACAATTTCTGTCTCGTGATTTCCATCTGATTATCACCTTTATTCGACTTGTAGTGCCCGACGGGTTTTCACTTTCAAGCTTCTCTCATTTTGATTTTCTCTCACCTTTCGTCGCCTTATGGTGCCTGTGAAGGTTTTTACCGGTAAGACTCTCTCATTTGTAGCACTTTTAGCTAGGGATTGGGGTGTCACTGCTAAGACTCTCTCGTGTTTCCTTTCTGCTGGGAATCAGAGTCTTTTCTGCTGAGAATCAGAGTGTTATACTCTGATAGGACTCTCTCACTCGCCTGACGTGGCATTTTTTGAAGACTGATCAGAAGGTCTTTCTGGACCGTAATGTGGGATTTGGACGGGGTTAGAAAGAAATGGTATTGAAGGCTCAAAACAAAATCAATTTTGGGTTCAAAATTTACAACCTTCGGACCTAAATTTATTTATAATCAACACAATTTTTCTTTGCCCCAGTTTTTACTTGGGGAATTTTTTATTACTTTATTTACACTATGACCGAGCTGTGAAGCGCCTACGTATCCTCTTTAAGGAATCAGGTCAAACGTAGTTCCCAATTCCCTTTTTTTTCAAGTTGCTCTTTTTCATTCATTTTTCTTTTTCTTTTCTTTTCTTTTCTTTATCTCTTTTTGTTGTTTTCTTTTTTTTTCTTTTTCTTTATCCCTTTTTCTCTTGTCTTTCAAACCTGTGTTTCTAGTCTTTGCAACTAATTCCGAAGGAGGGGTATGAAAGATTTTAAAATAAAGCTCAAAGGGTTGACGATGGATAAAGTGTTTGGATAGCAGAACAAAATGCCTTCGTCATTCCAATTTTCAAAACATGCCAAGTTCAAACAACATATTCACGACATCTTCTATTTGTGCCCTGATTGATAATCATATCGTCCATTCGCCATTTTCATCCGTCATTTTAAAGTATTGCTAGACGACACTTCCATTTCAGTATCGCGAGCGAACCCCATGTCAGCATGGCCATTTTGCCCTTAAGGCTTTCTTTGTATTTTACCCGCCCCAAATTTCACGTGACTCGGGTTCCAAATAACCTCAAATCATTATTTCTTTTAAAATGCCATGATTATCTTCCAATTCCTTCATGATTAACTTTTAAGATTAGGCCACAATTATGCGTGCATGTCATGTCACTAGTGTTGACATAAAAATGACTATAAAGAAGAAAGACTTAAATCAAAGAAAAATGACTCGAAATAATGGAAAACAAGAGAGTTGTATTAGACGAACTAGAAATGAATTAATACGACAAAACAAACACAATAAACTGGGGCACACCCTTGGAACAGACCTACACAATACTAAATGAGGTATTACGACCAATAGAAAACTGGACAAAATAGAACGACAAAAGGGTTTGAGTTACATGACAATATCCTGATTACAACCCTAAAATAATCTGGACGACAGAAATGACAACAAAATAAGCCACCAAAAACTCCATTCTTGTTGACCAAGGAATGGAGAGTCTTCCCGATTACCAAGCACGATATTTTGGCCACTAAGCTTCGCATCAATATTACCAAGGCCACTTATTTGCTTCGACATTTTCAGCTTTAGTCAATACATCCCCACAAAGCGTCCATCCCGGCGTGCAGGTAAAGGACTCTATGCGATATTCTTGGTGTCACTATCTTGGATCATAATCGGGTTTTCCTGGATCTTCTGTTTCCGGTTCACCACAAACCAACCACCTCAATTCTCAACAATTCAAAATAAAATATGGTAGAAATGGAATCAGTAAGTCCTCATCAATATTTTTTGCTTACTTCTTTTTTTCTTCTTTCTTTTTTTTTCTTTTTTTTCATTTTTTTTCTTTTTTTTCATATTTTTTTTCATATTTTTTTTTTCATATATATACATATACAGTTGTGGTCGAATCTTATGGAGCTTGCCTACGTATCATGCCCCCGCATGAATCAGACCGAGCGTAGTTCTTGCAAATTAATGCAAGAAATAAAGAGATGTTCATTTGATTATTTTTTTTTTTGAATAAATATTGTACAAGCCGACTCCAACTACAAACTTGTGTAGGAGATTTCTACAAGAATAAGAATAATTTTGGTGTCACTTATGACTATTTCTACAAAATTGGCCACATAATGGCTTATTTGACAAAATGGCTATTTTTGCAAAATTTATTTAAGAAAGATAAAACTTGAATTTTTTTTTTATCCTGTGGCTCATGGGGAATCGTTCGGCATCACCATAAACCAACACAAAACTATTTTTTTCAAAAATTGGCCATGTAATGGCTTATTTAGACAAAGTGGCTCTTTTTGCAAAATTTTATGTAAGAAGATGCAAATTCAAAATTTTATCCTGGGGCCTATGGGGCATCGTTCAGCACCGACACAGGCCAACACAAGACTGAGAAAGTTCAAATGCAAAAATGTAGCTATTTCAGTAAAATTTCGGCCATGTAATGGCTTGTTTGATAAAGTGGTTATTTTTGTAAAGTTGAGTGATGACTCAAAACTTGATTTTTGCGGATACGACCTTTCGACATTTCCGCGAGGGAATATTTCAAGGCTGTGTCCAAAATTATTTAAAAAAATCCAAAGTGGCTATTATTGCAAAAACAGCCTTCCGGCGTCTTTTTGAGGGACGTTCGGTTTATTTTAAGCAAGAATAGCATCACCCGACTTATTTGTAACAAAATTAAAAATTTGTCATTTTTGGTTATTTTGCAAACGGGGTGTGAACCCGAACTTGATTTTGCGGCTATGGCCTTGCAACATTTCCACAAGGAATATTTCAAGCCTGTGCCCGCAAATTATTAAAAATGATTCAAAGTGGCTATTTTTGCAAAAACAGCCTTCCGGCGTCCTTTCAGAACATTCGGCTATTTGCAAAAACGGTATCACTTTGATTTTATTGACAAAATTAAACACACATTTTTTTGAATTTTTAAAAGGGGTGGTTGGAACCCGATGAGGGTTCCCTACGTATCCCACCTAATGGCGAGAATCAAACCTGCGTAGTTCGGTCAAACAAACTACATCTTTAAAAGAAACAAACTATTTATTATTTTTTCACACATTTCTTTTTTAAGTTTAAAACAAAAAAATTTTCTCTTTTTTTTTTTTTTAGTAAAAAAAATAAACTATTTTGAAATCACATTTTTTTTATTTTACAACAAACGTTTTTTTCCTTTTTAAGTAAAAAAAAACAAACTATTTTGAAACTATTTTTTTTTATTTTCCTCAATATAAAAAAACGGTTAGCCTGCAAGTCTGAAGCAAATATATGCATAAAACAAACAGGATGCAGCAGGATGGTCTTTTTATTTCAGGTCACCTGTCCTAGACGGACCCAACCCCTGTGTTGAGTCCCCTAAGTCAAATGCAACATGATGCAAATAAACGTTCCTACTAGGGATCCGGCATGAAGCTTTGTTATTCTAGGTTTAAAAACATGGGTTTATTGTTCTAGACCTGGCTTACCCGAGCGGACAACTCGAGCCGAGGAGGAGGTAGCAACCTGGGAATACAGAAGCTTCACCGGTTTTGCAACTTATCCAAACCTCGTTCTAAGGTGGGAATTAGACACTATACAGAAAAGAAGTCACACGAAGTGCACCCTTCTTCATGATTTAGAAGACTCGGAGAGGAGATTGGTTTCGGCACAATTTATATGTATAGTTCAAAAGAAATATCAAAGAGATAAAAATATCATTTTGCACATTAATACAATCATATAATAAAATCAGATAATAAATAAGCCAAATACAACAATTATTCTAAGCTCGAATTCTTAAACCCTGAACCAGTGGTTCTGGGTTTTTCATTCCCCAGCAGAGTCGCCAGAGCTGTCACACCTCTTTTTTACGCTTACCCGCGAGGGCGCAAAATATAAAAGAGAGTTTTTCCAATTAAAGGACAACCAAAACGGGATTCATTTATTGAGAGATTCGGAGTCGCCACTTGGGAGATTTATGGTGTCCCAAGTCACCGGTTTGAAACCCGAATTGAGGAAAGGTTTGACTCTATTTAACGGTCCGCGAACCAGAAATCCGGATAAGGAATTCTGTTAACCCGGGAGAAGGTGTTAGGCATTCCCGAATTCCGTGGTTCTAGCACGGTCGCTTAACTGTCATATTCGGCTTATTTATCTAATTTCTTACAGTTACATACTTAATGCAAATTAATATCCCTTTACCGCTTTTATTATTATTATTATTTACGAAAGAGAATGTTGCCTAAAAATATGTTTCGAATCACGTCACATGAAATGCACCCGGATCCTCGGCACGCTCTTATTCAACATTTTGGGATTTGGATTTGGGCCGCATGAAATGCACACCCGTATTTAAGAAGGTAAAATTATTAAAATACGCGCCTAGAGCGATTACTTACTTACATTTTTTGAGAAGGCTAGGAAATTCGCTAAGAAACGGCACATCTCGAAATCTAAATATTTTACATATACATTTATGAGGGCCCCGCGATTTGTATAATTTTGTTCGGCGAGGCACACCTCTAATTCTTATTTAAAAGCAAACTACATTCCGCTATATTTATTTAAGAGTTAATTCAAGATTATTTAAAACATGTTGCAAGCCACACTACATGAAATGCACTTGTGGTTCACGACACTCTTTATTTAACCTTGTTCAAATATGGAGTCGGGTCACATGAAATGCACCCCCGATTCCTTTAATCTAATTACGTCGTTTAAAGAATAACGAACCAATTTCCATAATGTGACAACATCGTGCTCAACTATAACCAATTCGAGTAAACATACGAGTAGCTAACTAAGTGAGCAAATTCAAGACTATGGTGAACAATTACATAAACAACGGAAGCATAGCTAGTTGGCGAGCATATGAAGGATTAGTCATTTTCATTAGCTAACTTCGACATTGCATGTTCAACAAAATCATATATTTACAAAAATAGTCCTGAACCATACGAAACTAAATCAAATACGAAACACTCCAAAATATTAGCGAGAAGAACAATATCGGAAAAGAACATGCACCTTTATTTCTGCATATTTTTTTCAACGTACACAACGAGAAAACGAACCTTTTATGACGATCTCGAACCTTGACCTCTCCGGACAGAACTCGAACCCAACGACGACCTCGACTGAAGTTGTACCTCGTCGGACGACGAACATCGACGGAGGGAGCTGGTGGTTCGCTAGTGGGCGACGGGCTTGGACTGCTGTGTTTTAGAACTGAATTTTTACGAGTTTTTGGACTGTTATCGATTGAATTTCGGGGCTGTTTTTTCAGCGAAAATGGCAGCAATTTGAGCTGATATTGTGAATGTCTTTTGGACTGTTTTGGCTGGATTTTTTGCCGGAGATGAAGAAAGTTGCGGCTGTCTTGTTTTTGTTTATGTATCGGGCCTTTTGTCCACCTCCATTGCTGCCCGTTTTTTATTCTTCTTCAAGAAGAAGATGTGCCGTCTCCTCTTCGTTTTGTATCTCTTTTGAATCTCTCTTTTTTCCTTTCCGTTTTTTCCTTTGCCTTCTCTTTCTTTTTGTTTTTTTTTCTCTTCTTCTCGTTTTTTCTTTCTTTTGTTTTTTGAATGCCTTTCCTGTTTTTTGTTTTCCCCTCTCTCTTTTGTTTTCAAATCCTCCTTTCCATCCGTTCTCTCTTCTTCTTTTTAAAGAAGAAGAGTATGGTATTTTATTATTTTTTTATTTATTTATTTTTTTTTTAAAATAAGCTCCATGCCTTTTTTTTGTTTTTTTCTTCTTGTTTTTATCCCTTTGTCTTTTTCTTCTTGTCTTTGTTCTTATTCCCCATCCATTATGTATTGTCCCCCTTAGTGTAGTGGACTCGGTTTATTACGAGCTAGGTCCGAAAATTATAAAACCGGGTAGTTTGAACCCGAATATTATTCTTCGCCGGAACCGAAAATGGTGTTATTTAATTAATCCTAGGTAATCAAAATAACTATAATACTTATAATAAAAATAAAACTATTTTTTTTATATTTTTCAAGTTTAAAATAACTACAAAATATTTATGAAACTATTTTTTATTATTTTCGTTTTTATAAAAAGATAAAAATATAAAGTACTATTTTTATATTTTTCAAGTTTAAAATAACTACAAAATATTAATGAAACTATTTTATTATTTTCGTTTTTTATAAAAAGATAAAAAAATATAAAGTACTATTTTTGTATTTTTCAAGTCTAAAATGACTACGAAACATTAATAAAACCATATTTTGTTATTTTTCATTTTGAGGTAAAAATAAAGTAAAAGAGTCAAATTTAGCTAAAATAGCTATATTAAAACTAAACTAAATATTTTACGCTAAAAATATAGAAAATCTCGGGAGGGTCAAAAATCACGCGTTTACAATATTCCTTGTTGATTTTGTGCTGATACTGCACTTCTGTGCGTTTTTACACAGCTCCAGGTTTTGATCAGGACCAGCAGCAGAAGAGTCTTGCGTGGGAGTTGAGCAATTCGACACCGAGGTAGCTTGCAGGCGTCCGCAGGCCCGGCTTCTCTTCCACTTATTTATATTATTAGTTGTAGTCTCCTTGTTCCGAGACAAACATATTTATGTTCTTTTCTTTCTGACCTTTATGTGTAGTATTCAGTAGTAGTTCGTGAGTTGGTGACTCCACGTCTTGGGTAGAGGATTTCAGTAGTGTTTTACCTTCGTATTGCTTATTCTTATTATGATAAGTCTTCCGTATTTAGCTAATTAATGTTATGGTTCTTGTTGATAAAATTGAGCATGAAATATTGGTAGAAATAGAATAATGTTGAATGCAGTGGCTTGCCTAGCTACCACGAGTAGGCGCCATCACGATCCCGATGTTGGGGGAAGAATCTGGGTCGTGAAACGATCAATGGTACCAGTCTTTCCACTCGGATAAGTCCTATCATTTTCTCTTTATTAAAAATATTCCATTTTCAGAATTTTTCTATCCTTAACCTTCAAGGTCATTGCATTAAATTCTCTTGAAGTCTATCTATAAGATGTTTTAGTGCCAGTTCTATTCAAAAACAAAGAACGATGTCAAGGCTAACTACCATATTCCTAGTTTTGCAGCACAACAGGGTTGGAACATATCAAAAGAAATCAAGGCATGAAGGACCAATAGAAATCCCATCAGTGGGTTAATCATATAACTGTGGGGGAGAAGAAAAGTTTCACAAGAGTGGCCAGAAACACAAAACAGCAATACGGGGTGTGAGTACGTAATTTTTGCCTCACACGAATTACTCCCAAAAAATTCAAAATAAAAGAGATTTGCGTTGTTTGCAATACATATGGACTTTATGTTATTTTTTATTTTTTGTTTGCATTTTGTGTGCTCATGTTTATTTGTTTAGTTAATGAAAAATACAAAAACATGTCACATTTTCATTTACGATTCGTTAAAAGTAATCAAGTTTATTTTTACAAAAAAATAGAAAATTATAAAAATATGTATTTTTGCGTTTTTAGTGTTTAACATCAAAATTGTGTGATTTATTTAATTGATGTTTAAATTGAGTAGGATAATATTTAGTGTAACTTAATTAGTACTTTTGTGATTTTTATTTGGTTTTTGTTAGCATTTTTTATTTTAATTAGGAGCTAAAATTAAAAAATAAAAGGAATAAGGAATAAACTTGGACCAGGCCACAGTTTTCCATCAGCCCAAGCTATCACAGGCCCTATCCAATTAGCCTTGTACACGGTCCAGACCAATCCATCTCAGAGATCAAACCAAACGACGTCGTGTGGGTTCTCAAATCACAACCATCCATTTGATTACATCCAACGGCCTCGAGCTTACCATCTCGCCCGACCCGTTCGCCTTTGAGACCGACCCAGTGTCATTTAATTGAGACGACGCCGCTTGATACCTGGTAAGAAATCCTGGCCATCAATCTTACTTGATCCAACTGCCAGGATCTCATCTTCTACCCCGTATGTAAGGCTACCCTTACCCACGCACCTCGTAGCCAACCTCTCCCTCACCATTTCATCGTCTCTCATAGAGACGGCCAAGCCCCACCGTCCCCCGCCGCACTCCGCCTACCGGAAATCGCCTCACGGCGGTTCCGGTAGGCCAAACACCTCCATCTTAACACCAAATCTTCCCCTCACCTCCCCCAGCATGAATCCATGAACGGTTTATCTCGAATCAAGCTTGAGATCCTCGAATCTTCAATCGAAGATTCGAGTCTAGACCCAACCTACACCAATCGACCCCAAACTCGCACCATAGCATCCCTAGGCCTCCCTCATACCCCTACCAGCCTTAGCCTGGTTCGAATCAAGCTCGAACCACTCGAGCCCTAAAACCGACCCCCAAGAACCCTAGAATTCAAGAATTAGGGATTTTTGTCCAAGTTAACAGTAATTGATGTTAATGGACTTTAATTGAAGTGTTTTCGTTTGAAAACATTTCAATAAACTCCGTTTAACTTCAAAATGCGAAAACTCGAATCCTTTGGGGCCGGGTCCATCCGATTTCGATTTCTTTTGAGGTAATTTCCTTTTTCCTGTTTATTTCAATTAGGTATTTGTTTGTTTTGTGTATTTGTTTAGTTTAACTCTTGAATTCTTCTCATTTTTTTTGGCCGTCCCTGTTGTCACTTCTTCCCAAAGACCTTTTATTTGGTCAATTATTCTCCTGTGTTGTTTATTTTATTGCGTATGTTGTCGAATGCGTATTCGCTTCGATTAGCGTCGTCGAATACTTAGTTTCATTTTCGGCTGAGACTTTTAGAATCACTGTTTTATCAATTAATCTGTTACCAATGATACGTGTTATAGTTAATTGAATGTCGTCGTCTAATCTCGTAGAATTTATTTGTGTGAAATCCCGGGCAGTGGTTTGTTTTTGTTTGAATTGAACTTTTCATGTCTGTTGGTTGATTTTGTGTATTTGAGTTAGCTGTTGTTATTTGTTACAGCTGATAATTGATTGTTTTGTAGTGTCCCCAACTAGTTGTATGAGAATAGGTTTAGAACAATATGGCAGTAAGTTGGAATTGGCCTGTTTAATCCTTGAATCACAGTTAGATCAAAACTTCAGCTTACCTGTGACTTTAAAATTTGAGTGGAATTGGGTATAGCTGTTTAGTTTACTTAGGAAAATCAGAAAAGCTAATAGTCATGATGCAAGGCACATAGTACAACCTAGTGGAACCTGCTGTACAGCAAGGTATCCCATCAGCACCATGTGTTTAGCATTTTTGTATCAATATCCCATACTTAGACAGGATTTAGTGGTTTAACAGTGAGAATATTATGGGCTGGGCAGAGTTCTATTTTTAATTGGATAATTGAAGTGTCCCAGGGGAATTTTCTGTTATAAGTAGAAGGGGGGACACACACATTGAAGGACAGAGACATACACTCATTGGAATACATAGACTCACATTGAGAACACAGAGAAACACTGGAAAACAGAGAAAAACACATACATACACTCACACACAGATAAACACTGGAATACAAAGAGCTTAAAAAAAAGAAGACTATTCCATTGTCTTTTGATTGCAAGTTGTGTTCTTTTCCAGTTTGACGGGTTGGATAGAACCTCTATAAGCCTTCTCTGTTTCTTTTCTCTCACCTGCGTGTTCAGTCTGTCTAAAGGTTGTTGTCTTACTTGAGTCCTCTGTTAGTTTGTTGCTGGCTTTTCTGGAAACTGCAGTTGATCTTTGGGTTTGAGTTAGATTTCTGGGATCTTAGTTTGTTCCCTAGATTACGTGTTACTATTTAATAGTGGTTAGTGTTGGCTGGGATCTGTTGCTGCTGTTGTTTGTTGTGGCTTGCTGAGAATTGCTACTGATTTCATTCCTCCATTTTCCGTGCTTTTCGAATTCCAGGTATTCTTCCAACTTCCATTGATGTATGAAGGAATGACTCAAGGTGTAGTGCTTAATTGAAGAAATAAAACCTGTATTCTGTTAATTTGTTGTTTATTGTCAAATATTAGATGTACAGTAGTGATAGATTGGTGTAAATGCTAGACTACATTAACGGATGGACTGGATGGATTGAACTGATTTGGATTGTATAAATGGCGATGCTCCAGATCTATATGATTACTGTGTGGAGAGAGTTAGTGTTAATTAGTTTCCTTATAGGTTGATAGATGATTTATGCATTAATAATTTCAGGGTCATCTTTGTTTATTTTTTTGGGCTTTCATTAATCAATTATTTTATTTAACCTGTTACGGGTAAACAGATATTCCCGATCTAACTAATAAGTGAGGTATTAAAATTTATGCTTATTCAAATTAGACGCATTCCCGATTATTTAATAGCAAATCTCAGTTAAAAATGGAATCGTTTCACGCATCAATACTTTTGCATGAGTTAATCGAGAAATAACTTCAATAAACATGTACACCCAACTAAAGTATCGTCAAAGTTAATGTTTTCGTTTTACTTAGAATTAGATTTTCGTTTAAAGGGTTGAATGTATAGTTTTATTTTAACAAAAGTGGTATAGTCTATTAAAAGCATATAGGATAACATATATAAAAATCAGATATTTTTAGCCATTTACAATAATTGAAGCGACCGTGCTAGAACCACGGGATCCGAGGATGCCTAACACCTTCCCTCGGGTCAACATAATTCCTTACTTAGAATTTCTGGTTCGCAGACTTCATTTGGAAAGTCGAAAATTTCCTCGATTCGGGATTTAAATAAATCGGTGACTTGGGACACCTTAATTTATTCCAAGTGGCGACTCTGAAATAAATAGAATAATCCCATTTCGAATATTGTCACTTAAATTGGAAAAACTCCCTTACGCTTCTACCCCCGGGTAGTGGGCGCGCCAAAAGGAGGTGTGACAGCTTTGGCGACTCTGCTGGGGAAATCAAACCCAGAACCACTGGTTTAGGGTTTAAGAATTCGAGCTTTGAATAGTTATTTTATTTGGCTTATTTATTATCCGATTTTATTACATGTTTATATTTGATATGCTAAATGTTGCTTTACCGCTTTGATATTTTGTGAATTGTATATAAATTGTGACGATACCCGTTTTTTCTTTTCTGAGTCTTTTGAAATACAATACCGGGCATTTGCTGGACATAGCCCGTTTTTCTCAAGATAGTTGTGGTGCTTGGCACCCGGTGAAGGATTTTGTAGTCACACATATTTAGGCGGAGAGTTTTGTCAATTAAGCCGGAAAGCCATGCTACCGGTGCACTGACACTCTTCGGCTCGAGTTGTCCGCTCGAGTTAAAGCTAGTCTAGACACTTTTTCCAACAGGACGATGACTTAGAATAACAAAGCCTTATGCCGGATCCTCGATAGGAACATTTATTTGCATCATGCGCATATTTGACTTAGGAGGCTCAACACAGGGGTTGGGCCTGTCTAGGACAGGTGTACCTGAAACAAAGGACCAACTTGTTGCATCTTTCTGTGTGCATTTATTTGTTCCGATCTTCCATGCCAACCGGTTTGTTAAAAAGAGGGGAAAGAAGTGGAAAACGTCAGGGTACAGAGTCAAAATAGTTAGTTCTTTGAAAATAAATTTTGAAAAAATGCAAAAAAAAATTTCCAAATAAATTTTCTTAATTTTACGAAAATAGTTAGTTCTTTGAAAATAAATTCTAAAAATGCAAAAAAAAATTCCAAATAAATTTTCTTAATTTTACGAAAAATAGTTTAGTTTCTTTGAAAATAATTTTGAAAAATGCAAAAATTCCAAATAAATTTTCTTAGTTCCTTTGAAAATAATTTGTTTTAGAAATGTTGTTTAAAAATAGTTTGTTTTCTTTTCTTAAAATGATTTAGTTCTTTTATTTTTGAACTACGCAAGTTTGATTCTCACCAAACATGAGATACGTAGGCAACCCATATCGGGCTCAACTAATACTGATTTTTTTTTTAAAAAGAAAAAAAGAAAAGAAAAAAAAGGGAAAAAAAACAATAATAAAATATTAGAATTAAGATTTTTTGTTTTAGTCGAGAGTTAGGAAATTTTTCAAAAATAGCCAAACGCCTCAAAAGGGGCGCCGAAGGACTAATTTCGCAAAACGGAATATAGACATCACACTGGTATCCTGTTATACAGCCTTCAAATCTTCTTCAAGTGCTGAAAGGCCGTATTAACAAGATTCGGTTTTTTTATACATAATAAAAAAAAATTTGAAAAAAAAATCTTAAGTTCATTTTTATCTTTTCTAGGATCAGCATGACTTCATCGCAACGAATCGGCCAGAAAAGGGCGAGAGACGAAATGCCACCCATGTTCATGGTCCAGGACAAGACCCCAGGTCAGCTCTGTAAATGGTGGACTAGTTTTTCGGCTTGGGAAAGAAATCAAGTTCACAAGCACCTCAAGTTTCTTCCGGACATCATGATGATAAAACCGGAAAAAAATGTGATCAGAGCTTTAGTGAGTTTTTGGGACTCAACAAGCAATGTGTTCGGATTCCGGGATTGCGAAATGACACCCACTTTGGAAGAATTGGGCGGACTCACAGGGCTCGGAAGAGATTTGCACAAGATGAGACCTGCAGCTCCTAGGCAGATGGGTGTAAATAATTTCTTGAAAAAGTTATGTCTCCGGCGGGTTCCCATGGGTTGTTTAGAGAACGGTTGGCTGCCACTGGATTATCTCTACGACAGATTTGGTGATAAGAATGGGTTCGCGAAATTCTCAAATACTGAATTTGTCAACCAGTTGAATTATGACGCCTGGGGAGACTTAAGGATTTATGCCTTTATGATCGCTTTTTTGGGAACCATGGTTTTTCCCGAACGTGGCGGACGCATCGGAATCCGTTTGGCTGCGGTGGTCTCATATCTACAGAGTAACGAGGAACACACTGTTCTTCCGATGATCCTAGGAGACATCTTCCGGGCCTTAACTCGGTGCCAAGAAGGACAAGATTATTTTAAAGGTTGCAATATCTTATTACAAATGTGGTTTGTAGAACATCTCTATCATCACCCAATTGTGATAAACTTCAACACGGATTGGTTGAATTATATTCGTTGTCATACAAACAGAGCCGCCCGTTGTAACCTTCCAGAAGATTTGAGGACTTGGCAAGAACTTCTCAACTCTTTAAGGGCAGATCAACTTACCTGGAATTATTATTGGTTCCCTTCTACCAAAATCATGCATATGTCGACATATCGCCCATTCTACATACTAATGGGTTTCAGGGGTTTCCAACCATATGCCCCGCTACGTGTCATGCGGCAGTTGGGTAGAGAACAGAAAAGGCCCCCAATTGAGGATATGCGATCGTTTATATGGGAATTCGCAACGGAGGAGACCCCGAGGGAGACTTATGCACAAAAGGTATGGTTCGGTAGTCGACTCTCCGACATCGATGAAATGGTTGCCGATCGAGAACGGGGAGAAGTGAGTCTCGCATATCTTGAATGGTTCCACAACCAATCAATGCCAGAGCAGAGGTCAGAAAGGTCAGTGAAGTATGCCGTAGATTGGGAGAAAGAGGTAGAAGCCCGAGTAAGGGAGGCTAAACATGAGACAACGCAAGATTTCCAATCTTGCATTAACACTTTAAAAGAAGACAAGGGAATTTTGGAAGCTGCCATGGATATACAACAAGCTGATTTTGATCGGGAAAGGGCCGGTTGGGAGCAGGAAAGAGAAGCACTCCGAACTCAAATTCAAGAGATGCAATTGGCCGTAGAAAGGTCAAGGAGGAGTCGGAGTGATGAAATGTTGATAAACTATTTGGAAAGGAAAGCCTTTGAACACCAAGAATACTTGGAGAAGGTAAAAGCGGCTTTAGTTGCAGTCCGGACAAAGTGGAAGAGAGCAGCCCACCAAGAAGCGCTCCGTCTACAACAAGTAGAAAAAGATTATGATGCAACCATCGTTGATTTAAGAAAAGAAAATGCCGTTCTTAGAGAGCAAACTCTCAGGCAAGTCCGGGATGCCAAAAGCAGATAGAGACCGTTGCCACAACTTGATGGCACGGATGGAAAGACAAATAGATAGGCTCTTGGACCATATCTCCGGCAATGCTCAAGTCTTAGGGGCAAAGAACTGACACATAGGGTAGCTTCTCAGAGAAAAAGACATGATCAGGACCAGGATCAATGAAATCGGGCACTATATCACTATGAAGTGTTTGACTTGCGAACAAGTACCTCGGCCTGCCCTCTTCTCTTCAATAATGGAATGTGTCCACCAAGTCATGGTAGAATTGGGGAGTATACAAAAAGATCTTACACCAAGAACTGCAGCAAGGCCAAACAACGCCCCCCGGGCGCGAAGATTCGAGGCGTTAGAACATGCTTAGAAGAGTCTGTTATTTTAGAGTCTGTCTGTCCTTTTAAAAGTTTTCCTCCATTGTTGTCTTTTGCAAGTGTTTCAAGTTTGAAGTTTGTTGAAATAAAATTCATGAACATTTCATCCATATCTTATGTCTATTGTTTCCGAACTACGTCCAGTCTGATTCATGCGGGGACATGATACGTAGGCAATCCACATAAGATTCGACCATCACTAAAAAAAAATAAATAAATAAAAAAATAAAAAAAGGGGGGGGGGGAGAAGTTAAAAGAAAAAGAAGATTGATAAAGGATGAAAGCGAAGGAAAATACAAACCGGAATGTCGCATCGCAAACGAATACATGTAGCAACATCATCACCTGTATAAGTGCATCATACTCAACGTGAGATTACTTATCTGTTATGTTGTTTCGGACTAACCGTTTGTTTGCGAAACTCCAGGTTTTAGTAAAAAGTGGTTGATTTTGTGGTAATCTGGCACCACATTCGTACTTCACAAGGTCCAAAGGAAAAGTTCGGCAGCCTGAAAGTACTCATCCCTATTTCACTAGGTCAAAAAGGGTGCCGACATGTCTTCAGAAATGCCTTTAGCAACCATTCCCGTTTCAGAGGAAAGCTCATTGACAACCATCTCGGCTACTAAGTCGGCAGCTTTGGAGGAGAATAGAATTTTGCGTTGCCGCATGCTCGAGATGTTGGACGATTGGAACAACGGGAAAGAGCCCCCGAGTCTGATCCCCGGGTTCCCTGAAATTCTTCTCAGATCAAGCGGAATTTCCAATACCCCCATCAATTACCCGCCTACTTTGTTCGGGTATTCTAATGCTACAACCCTCTCTGAATCACCTTCCACCTCCCATCATCGGGTGACACCACATGATACATCCGCAAGAACGTCGATTGAGTTGCCAGTTCCAGTCACAATGCATCCCACCGCACATGCTCCTTTCTTCGACTCCGCATCCTTTACATTCCCAGCACCACCGCTTACACGGGACCATACCCAGGTTGCAGCCAATATATATCCTCAGCCGCCTCGATATGAGTTTCTACCAAGCCAAAATCCAAAGGCCCCCGAGCAGGATGAGATGGCAAAAAGAATGAGGAGTTTGGAACAAAGCTTGAAGAACATGCAAGGTCTAAGTGGACAGAAAAGTGTATCTTACGTTGATCTATGCATGTTCCCGCACGTCCACTTGCCATCAGGTTTTAAGACACCGAAGTTCGAAAAGTATGACGGGCATGGCGACCCCATTGCTCATCTGAAGAAATACTGCAATCAATTACGATGTGCCGGCGGCAGGGAAGAATTGTTGATGGCGTACTTTGGAGAAAGTTTGATCGTAATAGCATTAGAATGGTATATGGATCAAGACATATCTCGATGGCACATCTGGGATGATCTGGCCAGAGATTTTGTGAAACAGTTCCAATACAACATCGATATTGCGCCAGACAGGAATTCTCTATCGAACTTAAAGAAGAAGCCCTCAGAAAGCTTCAGAGAATATGCCATAAAATGGCGAGAGCAAGCATCCAGGGTGAAACCCCCTATGGACGAAATTGAAATGGTCACGACTTTTCTCCAAGCTCAAGAGCTAGACTACTTTCAAAATATGATGTCGGCGATGGGAAAACCTTTCACCGAAGCAATCAAGATCGGAGAAATGGTAGAAAATGGCTTGAAAACAGGGCGAATTTTGAGTCAAGCGGCCATTCGGGCAACTTCCCAAGCCATTCAAGGCGGGTCTGGAGGGATGCCCCGAAGCAAGAAGAAAGAAGAATCTGCTATGGCAGCGGTAGAAGACAGGAGATATCGAACCTCAAGGCAGGTATTCTCCGACAGGGTCCCCCAACATTACTATCCACATCACAGCATGGCTTATGCTCCTCCGCCTCCACCCTATGCGGTCATGAACATTCAACCTCAGGCACGGCCACAGCCACCAGCCAACAGGAATCCACCTCCATTCCAGAGAAACCAACCTCCTTACCCAAACCAGTATAACCCACGGCCAAATAACACCCGCTACCGTGAGCAACCTAAAATGAACTTTACACCGATTGGGGAGCCGTATTCCACTCTTTTCCCAAAACTCAGGCAAGAAAACCTCCTGCAGCCCGTTCCGCAGAACAGGTAGAATCAAGACTCTCCTGCCTACCAGAGGGGAATATACTGTGCATATCATTCGGGTGTTGAATGACACAGTACTGACAATTGTTGGACGTTGAATAAGGCAGTGCAAGAATTGATCAATCAAGGGAGGATTGTGTTCGCAGATGAAGACATCCCAAATGTGACAAACAACCCATTACCATCCCACAACAACGGGTCAGTGATAGGAATGATTTGTGACGACAAGGAATTTGACCCAGCTTTGAAAGCAATAATCGCCATCGCCAACATAGAGAAGCGGCCTGAGGCTACCCCGAAGAAAGAGAAAATGGGGAAAAGGGTTGAAGTTCTTGAGACTAGATCTAAGAAGACGATTGAATTGAAAGCATCGTCTCAGAAGAGCGGAGTCCTTTACCTCCCACGAGGTCGGTTGGAAAAACCATTGTCAATAGGTGCCCCCAAGAAGTTCCACTTAAAGAGGGAAACATCAATGTATGTACCAAAGGGAATTTATGTGGCCTGAAAACCGGATGAACCCGTGGTTATTGCACGCGTTCAACAAAAACCAATGACAGATCCGTCCGCAGTACCTTGGAGCTACCAACGAACACTTGTTACGCGCGAAGGGAAAGAGGTTGCAGGAAATTCATCTGAGAGCGTCCTGGGGCAGAAGTACTTAAACACGCAGGAGGTAAATAACGCCACACAAAGGCGTTTCCCATCAAAGAAACCTGTAAGTGCTGAAGAGGCAGAGGTCTTTTTTCAAAAGATGCAAATGCCTGACTATGAGGTGATAGACCAACTGCGCAAATGCCCAGAGCAGGTATCGATGTTGTCCCTTCTAATGAAGTCTATTGAACATCAGAAGGTTTTGTTAAAAACCTTGAATGAGGTATACATGCCTATTGAGACTTCATCCGAACAACTTGAAAGAATGACCGAGAGATTCTTCGCGATCAATCAGATTTCTTTCAGTAAAGCTGATTTGCCTTTGGAGGGTGCCGCCCACAACAAAGCTTTGCATTTGACTGTCAAATGCGAAGGCTACTATATGAAGAGGGTCATGGTTGATGGGGGTTCGGGGGTAGACATATGCCCGCTTTCCACTCTAGGCCGCATAGGAATCGGAGCTGAAAGAATTTGGCCGAACAACATATGTGTGCGAGCTTTTGACGGTGTGAAAAGAGATAGTGTCGGAGAGATTGATGTAATTATGACCATCGGCCCAGTGGACTTCGAAGTAACATTCCAAGTTTTGGATATGGACACTTCTTACAACTTTCTTCTGGGGAGACCATGGATTCATGCGGCCGGAGCCGTGCCCTCTACCCTCCATCAGATGTTAAAATTCGAACACAAGGGACAAGAGATCGTGGTCCACGGGGAAGACGAGCAATCAATTTATCGAGATCCGTCCATCCCTTGCTTAGAAGCGGAAGCGGGAAGCGAACACATTGTCTATCAAGCTTTCGAGATTGTGTTGGCAGATCAACACGAAGAAGGGAACCCTCTCCCCCAACCTTTTTGGTCTAATGCCTCCATCATGGTGGCAAAAGAAATGATTAAACATGGCTTCCAGCCAGGAAAAGGTTTGGGAAAGTCCCTACAAGGAGTGCCGAAGCTGATAACTTTACCCGTAGCTGAAAAGTTCTTCGGAGTAGGCTTTCGCCCAACCCCCGAAGATGAGAGATGGGCCAACAAGAGAAAGGAGAAAGGATGGGTTCTGCCGCAACCATTGCCACATCTGTTCCAAACTTTTGTCCGACCAAGGTACAGTGAAGAAGAAGAAGACGAGGTCTTCACAACGGAGGAAATTGAAGAAATATGTGGGGCCATGAGGCAAATGCTCTATGATGTTAATATGGTCCAATCGGGAGAAGGAACAAGCACCGCTGAGGTGCTGTATGTGGGCCCTGAAGCTAAATTGCAAAATTGGAAAGCCACACCCTTCCCAATCTGGCGGGAGTTCTGGTAGATTTGTTCTGTCGTTTTTCCTTCATCACAAGTTACTTCAGGACGTAGCTTGGATGTTTTTCTTTGTTTTCTTGTATTTTTGCTTTCCCTAATGTAATTTTGTTTGTTTTCAGAAAATTCCAAGAAAATCAAATAAATATTTCCTCATTTGCACTCTTTCTAATTTTGTTATTTATTCTTCCTTTTCAGTCCTAATAATGGGGCTTTAAATAACATGACATGCTTGCGGAACTCATGCTCAAATCCGAACACGCCACCTAATCTGGAAATAATGAACCAGGAACCGGAATACGATGAAGACGAGGCTTTTAGGGAAATAAATCGAGAATTGGAACATTTCGAGAATAAACCTAAGCCAAACTTGAATGACACCGAACCGGTTAATTTGGGAACTGATAAAGAGGTCCGAGAGAGCAAGATAAGCATCCACACAGATGAAAAAACACGAGATGCAATAATCCAACTCTTGTTTGAATTTAAAGACGTGTTTGCTTGGTCTTACGACGACATGCTAGGATTAGGAGCTGATCTAGTGGTGCACAAGTTGCCAATCTACCCTGACTGTCGCCCAGTGCAACAGAAGCAAAGAAAGTTCAAGACTGACATCAGTGATAAAATCAAAGAAGAAATCACTAAGCAGTTAAAAACAGGGGTAATTCGAGTGGTACAATACACCACGTGGTTGGCTAATGTTGTGCCCGTGCCAAAGAAGGATGGAAAAACTCGAGTATGCGTTGACTACCGAGATCTGAATAAAGCAAGTCCTAAAGATAACTTTCCCTTACCGAACATCCACATCCTTGTTGATAATTGTGCCAAGCATGAGATACAATCTTTCGTGGATTGTTACGCGGGATATCATCAAGTGTTGATGGATGAAGAGGACGCCGAGAAGACTGCTTTTACCACACCTTGGGGGACTTACTGTTATCGAGTCATGCCATTTGGTTTGAAAAATACAGGAGCAACGTACATGAGAGCTATGACTACCATTTTCCACGACATGATGCATCAGGAAATAGAGGTGTACGTGGACGATGTGATCATCAAATCCAGAACCCAGGGCGATCATGTGCGAGACTTGAGGAAATTCTTTGAGAGGTTGAGGAAGTACGATTTGAAGTTGAATCCGGCCAAATGCGCTTTTGGAGTCCCGTCAGGTAAACTTTTGGGTTTCATAGTCAGTAGAAGAGGTATTGAATTAGATCCCACGAAGATAAAATCCATCCGGGATTTACCTCCTCCCAGAACAAAGAAAGATGTAATGAGTCTTCTAGGCCGACTGAACTACATCAGTAGGTTCATCGCTCAGTTGACTTCCATATGTGAACCCATATTCAAGTTGTTGAAGAAAGACGCTGCAATCAAATGGACAACAGAATGTCAAGAAGCTTTTGACAAAATCAAAGAATATTTGTCAAACCCTCCGGTCTTGGTCCCGCCAGAGCCAGGGAGACCTCTTTTCTTGTATTTAACAGTCTTGGAAAACTCTTTTGGTTGTGTCCTCGGATAACGTGATGCGACAGAGAAGAAAGAGCAGGCGATTTACTACCCGAGCAAGAAGTTCACTAGTTATGAGGTCAAGTACACTTTGCTGGAAAGAACGTGTTGTGCTTTAACTTGGGTCGCTCAGAAATTGAGACACTACCTCCAAGCCCATACGACTCACCTCATTACTTGGTTGGATCCTTTGAAGTATATATTCTAGAAACCGATGCCTACCGGAAGATTGGCAGATCCTGCTCACGGAGTTTGACATAGTCTATGTCACTCGCACGGAAATGAAAGCTCAAGCATTTGCAGACCATTTGGCTGAGAACCCGATCGACGAGGTGTATCAACCATTGAATACCTACTTTCCTGATGAAGAGGTAAATACGACAGAAGTTGTTGCAGAGGACAGTCATGCTTGGAAAATGTTTTTCGATGGGGCGGTAAACGCTAATGGTGTAGGGATTGGGGCAATCTTGATCTCTCCTGCTGGTCAGCATTACCCAGCCACGGCTAGGCTCCTTTTGTTTTGCACGAACAATACGGCTGAGTATGAAGCTTGTATCATGGGTATGAACATGGCGATTGATCAAGGCGTCGAAGATTTGTTGATCATGGGAGATTCAGATCTAATTATCAAACAATCTCAAGGGGAATAGGAAACTCGGGACGTTAAACTCCTCCCTTACCGACAGCACGTGAATATTCTAGGCAAGCGATTTGCATCGATATAGTTCAGGTATATCCCACGATGTCACAACGAACTAGCTGACGCACTTGCCACTTTAGCTTCAATGCTACCTTATCCGGCAACGCACATGTCAATCCCTTGGAAATCCAAATCAGGGAAAGCCACGGTTATTGCAATGCAATCGAAGAGGGACCAAGCGTCAAGCCATGGTACTACGATATCAGGAGATTTTTGAGAACACAAGAATACCCAGAACATGCTACTGGAGATCAAAAGAGGACCATTAGGCGACATGCAGGTGGTTTCTTTTTGAGCGGCGAGGTCATGTATAAAAGAACCCCGGATCTTAACCTCTTAAGGTGTGTTGATGCCGAAGAAGCAGGAAGAATCATGCACGAAGTACATGCAGGAGTATGCGGACCTCATATGAATGGGTATGTCTTAGCCAAGAAAATCCTTCGAGCATGTTATTATTGGATGACCATGGAGAAAGATTGTTTCGGTTTTGTCCGAAAATGCCATCAATGTCAGGTACATGGAGATCTGATTCACGCACCTCCAACTGAGTTGCATCCGATGTTAGCGCCGTGGCCATTTGTCGCTTGGGGAATGGATGTCATCGGCCCGATTGAGCCGAAAGCTTCGAATGGGCACCGATTCATACCGGTGGCTATCGATTACTTCACAAAATGGGTCGAAGCCGTCACTCTCAAATTATTCACTAAGAAAGCTGTGGTGGATTTCGTACACTCAAATATTATCTGTCGTTTTGGTATACCTGCAACTATCATCACAGACAATGCTGCGAATTTGAATAGTCGTTTGATGGAAAAAATATGCGAGCAATTCAAAATAACGCATAGGAACTCCACCCCTTATTGGCCCAAAGCAAATGGTGCCGTGGAAGCAGCGAACAAAAACATTAAGAAGATTTTGAGGAAGACAATCTAAAGCTCTAGACAATAGCATGAACAATTACCGTTTGCCTTATTGGGATATCGTACTACAGTACGCACATCGGTAGGAGCAACTCCATACCTGCTAGTCTACGGAACTGAGGCTGTGATACCGGCAAAGGTAGAAATTCCTTCATTTCGTACGATTGTTGAAGCAGAGATTGAGGATAGCGAGTGGGTTAAGACTCGTGAGCAATTAACTTTGATCGATGAAAAGCGAATGGCTGCAGTCTGTCACGGACAACTGTACCAACAAAGAATGGCTCGTGCTTACAACAAGAAAGTACGACCGAGAAATTTTAAAGTAGGTCAGTTGGTTTTAAGACGCATTCTTCCACATCATGAGGAAGCGAAAGGAAAATTCGCTCCTAATTGGAAGGGACCATACATCATCGGGAAGATACTGCCAAGAGGAGCATTATACTTGGGAGACATGGAAGGAAAAGATCCTGAGACGGCTGTGAATGCGGATGTTGTGAAAAGGTATTATGTCTAAATTTGCTTCAATGATGTCCTCACAAGTCGAAATGATTGAAGGCTTTTATTCCCGCTACCCAAACACTACCAACCCTTTTGTAAACCCTTTGAGCCGGTTACCTTTCTTTGGCTACCCGCTTTGGAATCCAAATATAAAAACAAAAAAACCAAAAAACCAAACAAAACAAAGTTCCTGAACTACGTTCTGACTTGATTCCGAAAGCATACGTAGGCAACCTCTCCCTGAGGTTCAGTCACACCAAATCAAAAATCCCAGTTTCCCCAAAAAATGAAACTGGGGCAGGATGATATTGTTGATTCGGTTTAAGATCCGTCAAGATGATTCCAAAGTTGTAATTTTGTCCACAATTCTTGTTACCCAAACCGAGTACAAGTCCTTCAAGATCGATGGAAGTTGTGAAAGCATCATTGTCGCGGTCCGAAGTTCTTGGAACGAAAAGAAATAAAATGAGAGAGTCTTATTGGTGAAAACCTTCGGGCACCATAAGACGATGGAAGTAGAGAAATACAAAATGAGAGAGCTTGTTGGTAAAAACTCGCAAAGAGTGTTATCTGGCGATGGTAAGAAGAGAAATGAGAGAGGTCGATTGGCGAAAACCCGCAAAAGGGCGGTATCGACCGAAAAGGTTGTTTCACCACAAGAAGTCCTGGCACGGCTCCTTAGCTCGGAAACATAGACCCGTTTTGGTTCATAAGAAAATGGGAGTTTGTGACGATCATGCATCTAGTCCGAGAAGCATGTCATGTTGGTTAAAGTCAGCATATACCTCAGATAAGTCCTTCTTTTTCCCCCGAAAGGGACTCCTCTATTTTTGATACATTTTTCCATTCTTTGTTCACTCTTTTTCTTTGAATCCCTTTCGGTTTAATTTTAATTCTGAAACTATTACAAAGGAAGGCGACAGGACCGGTTTTACAGGACTCCGCCTGGTAAAGAGGAAAAGAAAAACAGCCTCAGTGGTGTATTGATACAATCCACGATTGAGTCGTAATGATCGATTGTTTCCAAAGAAACGGAGTTTAGAAAGGAAATGGAAATCAAAGGCCAAGGTCTTAGAAGAGACGGAATAAGGCCGAAGGATAGAACCCACACGGAAAGTCCTCGTGGAATTCCAGGAATGAACCCGGTCAGTTTCAAAGGAAGTCACCCCAAAGACAATTGGTAGCAAACTTCTTAATGGGAATGGGGAAGCGATCAAGCAATGAAGATAATCAAGGCCGCAAAGTCAACCACTTTTTTAACTGATAAAATGTTCTTTGTTGAAAGCAGGTCTGTTTAATTATGCAAGAAGAAGGTACAACTCAAAGAAGTGAAGTACGCAAGCATTGAAATGGCTTTGGAACACATAAAAAGTGAAGTTTCTTTTTAGAGCTTTATCTTATGCATTTGTTGGTGGTTAAAAAGAAAGCCTAAAAGAAGGCCCAAAAAGAAGAATAAAAGAAAAGAAAATGAAAACTCCAAAAAAAGAGAATCAAATCATACCAGTCCAATATATGTTTGGACCCCGGTCAGAAAAATTGAGGGTCATTCCGGCCAGAAAGCCGTGAAACTCTTTTCCCCGGTCAGAAAACCGAGGATCTCCCAGTCAGAAAACTGCGGAGCAATTTACTTTTACCTCGGCCAAAAAACCGAGGGTCTTGCGGCCAAAAAACCGCTAGACATTGTTTGAATTCCGGCCAGAACGCCGTGAAACTTTTATCCCCGGTCAGAAAACCGAGGATCTCCCCCGTCAAAAAACTGCGGAGCCTTTTACTTTTACCCAGGCCAAAAAACCGAGGGTCTTGCAGCCAAAAAACCGCTAGACATTGTTTGAATTCCGGCCAGAAAGCCGTGAAACTTTTATCCCCGGTCAGAAAACCGAGGATCTCCCCAGTCAAAATACTGCGGAGCCATTTACTTTTACCCCGGCCAAAAAACCTAGGGTCTTGCGGCCAAAAAACCGCTAGACATTGTTTGAATTCTGGCCAGAAAGCCGTGAAACCTTTATCCCCGGTCAGAAAACTGAGGATCTCCCCAGTCAAAAAACTGCGGAGCCATTTACTTTTACCCCGGCCAAAATACCGAGGGTCTTGCGGCCAAAAACCGCTAGACATTATTTGAATTCCGGCCAGAAAGCCTTGAAACTTTTATCCCCGGTCAGAAAACCGAGGATCTCCCCAGTCAAAAACTGCGGAGCCATTTACTTTACCCCGGCCAAAATACCGAGGGTCTTGCGGCAAAAAAACCGCTAGACATTGTTTGAATTCCGGCCAGAAAGCCGTGAAACTTTTCTGTAAAATCCTGGCCAGAAAGCCGTGGAACATTTATTTGTGAAACTGTGATTTTCTTACCCAATACCAAAGAGTCTTTTTAATCGCTTCCTGTGTCACAACTAACTCACGAAATTTTCCGGGCAAAACTGGGGCAGAAAATTTTCGTTCGTTTGTTTGTTTTGTTGTCTAAATAGGTTTGACCTCGGGGCGCAAGGATCGAGATAACCTACAAATGGGACATCAATCCAGAGTGAGAAAAGAAGAAAAGAACCAAAAGAAAAGAGTCCAAATGTTGGAGTAAACAAAGGCGCGGATTACTCATAAGTTAATTGAAATAACAAGCTTCGCCGACTCCGTTTCACTCAATGTTACAGAAATAAACAAAGCACCTATAGCTTGTTGAGCATCAAGATTCAGATCGAGGTCTACAGCAAATCAGCTAAGATTCAAGATCAAGTTTTCAAGAGAATCATAGATAGGAATCTTGTAACTCATAGTTTGATAGCATATCTAGTTCAGCTCTAATTTCTTTTGGTGTAATAAGGAGGTCAGTAAACAGTAAGCAGCAACGGCAGCAATGATTAGCAACAATAACAGCAAAGTCTCAGTCCACTGTAGTCCCAGCTACCAAAACTTCCCGAACTACATTGACCTGATTCCTGTTTAGCCCAGGATATGTAGGAGGCCTCCGGAGCAAAGGCTCGGTCAAACTCTTTCAAAATGCTTCCCACGGAGTATTCAAACGGGCAAAAATCGCTCGTATTTGCTCATTTATCTTTGCACGAAAAATCTTCATGTTTTCGCGCAAAGAGGGGGCAGTTGTGAGCACGTGATTTTTGCCTCCCACGAATTACTACCAAAAAATTCAAAATAAAAGAGTTTTGCGTTGTTTCCAATACATATGGACTTTATGTTATTTTTTATTTTTTGTTTGCATTTTGTGTGCCCATGTTTATTTGTTTAATTAATGAAAAATACAAAAATATGTCACATTTTCATTTACGATTCGTTAAAAGTAATCAAGTTTATTTTTACAAAAAATAGAAAATTACAAAAATATGTATTTTTGCGTTTTTAGTGTTTAACATCAAAATTGTGTGATTTATTTAATTGATGTTTAAATTTAGTAGGATAATATTTAGTGTAACTTAATTAGTACTTTTGTGATTTTTATTTGGTTTTCGTTAGCATTTTTTATTTTAATTAGGAGCTAAAATTAAAAAATAAAAGGAATAAGGAATAAACTTGGACCAGGCCACAGTTTTCCATCAGCCCAAGCTATCACAGGCCCAATCCAATTAGCCTTGTACACGGTCCAGACCAATCCATCTCAGAGATCAAACCAAACGACGTCGTGTGGGTTCTCAAATCACAACCATCCGTTTGATTACATCCAACGGCCTCAAGCTTACCATTTCGCCCGACCCGTTCGCATTTGAGACCGACCCAGGCTCATTTAATTGAGACGACGCCGTTTGATACCTGGTAAGAAATCCTGGCCATCAATCTTACTTGATCCAACGGCCAGGATCTCATTTTCTACCCCGTATATAAGGCTACCCTTACCCCCCCGCCCCCCGTAGCCAACCTCTCCCTCACCATTTCATCGTCTCTCATAGAGACGGCCAAGCCCCACCGTCCCCCGCCGCACTCCGCCTACCGGAAATCGCCTCACGGCGGTTCCGGTAGGCCAAACACCTCCATCTTAACACCAAATCTTCCCCTCACCTCCCCCAGCATGAATCCATGAACGGTTTATCTCGAATCAAGCTTGAGATCCTCGAATCTTCAATCGAAGATTCGAGTCTAGACCCAACCTACACCAATCGACCCCAAACTCGCACCATAGCATCCCTAGGCCTCCCTCATACCCCTACCAGCCTTAGCCTGGTTCGAATCAAGCCCGAACCACTCGAGCCCTAAAACCGACCCCCAAGAACCCTAGAATTCAAGAATTAGGGATTTTTGTCCAAGTTAACAGTAATTGAAGTTAATGGACTTTAATTGAAGTGTTTTCGTTTGAAAACATTTCAATTAAACTCCGTTTAACTTCAAAATGCGAAAACTCGAATCCTTTGGGGCCGGGTCCGTCCGATTTCGATTTCTTTTGAGGTAATTTCCTTTTTCCTGTTTATTTCAATTAGGTATTTGTTTGTTTTGTGTATTTGTTTAGTTTAACTCTTGAATTCTTCTCATTTTTTTTGGCCGTCCCTGTTGTCACTTCTTCCCAAAGACCTTTTATTTGGTCAATTATTCTCCTGTGTTGTTTATTTGATTGCGTATGTTGTCGAATGCGTATTCGCTTCGATTAGCGTCGTCGAATACTTAGTTTCATTTTCGGCTAAGATTTTTAGAATCACTATTTTATCAATTAATCTGTTACCAATGATACGTGTTATAGTTAATTGAATGTCGTCGTCTAATCTCGTAGAATTTGTTTGTGTGAAATCCCGGGCAGTGGTTTGTTTTTGTTTGAATTGAACTTTTCATGTCTGTTGGTTGATTCTGTGTATTTGAGTTAGCTGTTGTTGTTTGTTACAGCTGATAATTGATTGTTTTGTAGTGTCCTCAACTAGTTGTATGAGAATAGGTTTAGAACAATATGGCAGTAAGTTGGAATTGTCCTGTTTAATCCTTGAATCACTGTTAGATCAAAACTTCAGCTTACCTGTGACTTTAAAATCTGAGTGGAATTGGGTATAGCTGTTTAGTTTACTTAGGAAAATCAGAAAAGCTAATAGTCATGATGCAAGGCACATGGTACAACCTAGCGGAACCTGCTGTACAGCAGGGTATCCCATCAGCACCATGTGTTTAGCATTTTTGTATCAATATCCCATACTTAGATAGGATTTAGTGGTTTAACAGTGAGAATATTATGGGCTGGGCAGAGTTCTATTTTTAATTGGATAATTGAAGTGTCCCAGGGGAATTTTTCTGTTATAAGTAGAAGGGTGGACACACACATTGAAGGACAGAGACATACACTCATTGGAATACATATACTCACATTGAGAACACAGAGAAACATTGGAAAACAGAGAAAAACACATACATACACTCACACACAGATAAACACTGGAATACAGAGAGCTTAAAAAAAAAAGGACTATTCCATTGTCTTTTGATTGCAGGCTGTGTTCTTTTCCAGTTTGACGAGTTGGATAGAACCTCTATAAGCCTTCTCTGTTTCTTTTCTCTCACCTGCGTGTTCAGTCTGTCTAAAGGTTGTTGTCTTACTTGAGTCCTCTGTTAGTTTGTTGCTGGCTTTTCTGGAAACTGCAGTTGATCTTTGGGTTTGAGTTAGATTTCTGGGATCTTAGTTTGTTCCCTAGATTACGTGTTACTATTTCATAGTGGTTAGTGTTGGCTGGGATCTGTTGCTGCTGTTGTTTGCTGTGGCTTGCTGAGAATTGCTACTGATTTCTTTCCTCCATTTTCCGTGCTTTTCGAATTCCAGGTATTCTTCCAACTTCCATTGATGTATGAAGGAATGACTCAAGGTGTAGTGCTTAATTGAAGAAATAAAACTTGTATTTCGTTAATTTGTTGTTTATTGTCAAATATTAGATGTACAGTAGTGATAGATTGGTGTAAATGCTAGACTACATTAACGGATGGACTGGATGGATTGAACTAATTTGGATTGTATAAATGGCTATGCTCCAGATCTATATGATTACTGTGAGGAGAGAGTTAGTGTTAATAAGTTTCATTATAGGTTGATAGATGATTTATGCATTAATAATTCCAGGGTCATCTTTGTTTATTTTTTTGGGCTTTCATTAATCAATTATTTTATTTAGCCTGTTACGGGTAAACAGATATTCTCGATCTAACTAATAAGTGAGGTATTAAAATTTATGCTTATTCAAATTAGACGCATTCCCGATTATTTAATAGCAAATCTCAGTTAAAAATGGAATCGTTTCACGCATCAATACTTTTGCATTAGTTAATCGATAAATAACTTCAATAAACATGTACACCCAACTAAAGTATCGTCAAAGTTAATGTTTTCGTTTTACTTAGAATTAGATTTTCGTTTAAAGGTTTGAATGTACAGTTTTATTTTAACAAAAGTGGTATAGTCTATTAAAAGCATATAGGATAGCATATATAAAAATTAGATATTTTTAGCCATTTACAATAATTGAAGCGACCGTGCTAGAACCACGGGATCCGAGGATGCCTAACACCTTCCCTCGGGTCAACAGAATTCCTTACTTAGAATTTCTGGTTCGCAGACTTCATTTGGAAAGTCGAAAATTTCCTCGATTCGGGATTTAAATAAATCGGTGACTTGGGAAACCTTAACTTATTCCAAGTGGAGACTCTGAAATAAATAGAATAATCCCATTTCGAATATTGTCACTTAAATTGGAAAAACTCCCTTACACTTCTACCCCCGGGTAGCGGGCGCGCCAAAAGGAGGTGTGACACGGGGTAGAACATTTGGGTCATCAAAGTCAGAGGGTTGAAAGTCGGTCAGGAAGTCGAGGCATTTCAAAGCAAGTCCATGGAAGCAAGTCGGAGCATAGCCGAAAGCAGGAACATACCCAACAAGAATGCCAACAACGAACCACCATTTTATATTAACAAATCTTTCGTTGGGCTCTTGGAGAATAAGGGAATATTTTCTAAGCGTCAGCAACCAAGAGCCCGCCTGGAGAATAGAGGCACATATTTCAAATTGGAGCAGTCAAGCATCATTCGGAGGAATGGCAAAGTATCGCCAATTAAAACTTCAAGGCAACACAAGAGCATGTTTGAAGACATAAATAAGATTATTCTTGTAATTCATAAGATCATACTTTTGGCTAGCTTCTTTTATTTTGACATGGTGTAATAAGGAGGCCAGCAGGTAGTGGAAACAACAATAGCAGTGAAATTACAGCTTCTGGTAGTCCCAGCTACCAGACACCCCTGAACTACATTAACACGATTCCCATTTAGCCCATGATATATAGGCAACTTCCGAAGTAGGGTGCAGTCAGCTCTTTTCAAAATGCTTCACAATAAAATATTTTAACGGCCAAAAATCGTTCGTGGATGCTCACTTATCTTTGCTAGAATTCTTTTTATATTTTTGAGCAAAAGGGGCAGCTGTGAGCATGTGACTTTTGCCCTATAAATGAATTATTCCCAAAATTTCAAACAAAATAATTTCTTTAGTATTTTACATTTTTTGTGAATTTCGTGGCATTTTTTGGTAATTGTTGCCTTTTTATTTGTGCATTTTATTCATAAAAATACAAAAATATACATCTGTATTCAGAATTTAATTTTATATTTTAGATTAATTAGGGGTTAATTTATTTTTTTAAAAAAATATGAATAAAATAATAAAAATAGTTCACTTTTGTATTTTTAATTTGTTAATTGTGAATTCATCACGAAATAGATCTTAAATTATTTTAAGAATTAATTAGTTTAGTGTTGGAAATAAATTATGTCTTTATTTTAATTTTACATTTTTATAAAATTAGAAATATACAAAAAAAAATACAAATTGGAATATATTACTAAATAAGAAAAGGAGAAAAAGAAAAGAAAATGAAAAAAAAGAAAACAAAGAACGAAAAAACCTTAATTGGGCCATCTGTAATAAACTGTGTTTAGCCTAAATAATTACCCGCCCCAATCCATAGCCCAATCTCCCAAACACCCAGTCTAGCCCCTTTCTAAAAACTGCACCGTTTAGGGCCTAATCAATCGCAGCCATCTAGGTTGAGTTGATCAATGGCTGGGAACTAACCAAAAAGTGTTATATAAGTGTCTAATACCCTAGCCCCTATTCGTCTCTCTCAGAGCACCCCTACTATACGCCACTGCCTTCCGCCATGAGCCGATGTCTGCCGCCGTCCGAAAATCGCCTCCGCCGGCGTCGTTCACCCAGTAGACCCCAAATTATTTACCATGTCCCCTTCTCTTCTTCCTCTTTCCAAATCATAACCCCTCTCCCCTCAAATCCTGCCAAATCTCCTCAAATCTACCAAACCATAGGCATTGCCACCACCGTGTACGGCGGCGTCGACTCCAAATAACTCCAAAATTATATCACAACATCTCCACACTTCCCTCTTACTAAATCCATCAATTATTTCCCTCGAATCCCCACCAAGAATCTCTAATTTCGATTTGAAGATCCTACCTAAAATCCTAAGTGTTCCAAAAATCCCTAAATTCACATCACACAATCCTCTTACTCTCCTCATGAAGAATCTATCATCAATGATGTTCAGATATTGATAGATTTGTTCCAGTTTTAAATCCATAACAGTATGTTTTCTTTTTTATAATATGTTTCTGCTTTCTTCTTCTTTCAAGTGTTCTGATTCGATTTTATGACTGTTTTTGTTTAATCAATGGATACTGTAGTTAATTTTTGTTTTGATTTTACCACATCTGTTTTGATTTTGTTTTAATTTTAGTATGTAATTCTATGTGTTTGTTTTGGTCCGTTTAAGATTCTAATTTGTTTTGATTCATGGTTTTAGTTTGATTATTAGTTGGATACTTTGTTATTTTGTTTAGTTGATCCTACTTTGGCATTATTTGAATTTTAGTAATTGATTCAGTATTTGAATTCATTAATAACCCATTACCTTTGTTAATTAGTTAGTTTAGTTCAGTGGTTGTATCAATAATTCTTTAGTTCACTGTTTGGTTTTCAATTCATTATTAAGATTAGCTTAATTAGTTAGTGTTAATTAGCTTAATCGATTTGGTTATAGCTGCTAATGATAATTTTATAAATTGAGACCAAGGTCAAGGGTTAATAATTTCAAAATAGGTTCAGGGGTTTTGTTTGGGTTTGGTTGGTAATTTCAGGACATTTTCAAGGGTAATTTGGACATAGGAAATGGTAGTTTTAATAAGATTGGTAAATTCAGAATTAAGGTAAGGGTAGTATAGGTATTATATAGTTAAAAGAACACCCTAGGACCTTCTAGAATAGGAAATTAGTGTAAGTTTCAGACTTTTAAAGGTAGTAACTTGGATAACAAGTAAAAAATTGGAGGTTTAATAAGTAAAATCTGACATTAAAAGGGATGGAAAATGAGTAAAAACTTTCAGAACTTTTTGATCCCTTTTGTGCCTATAAAAGGCATGTTAGTGCCTTGGATTACGAGTTAGATACCCCTGAAAATTCCCAGAAGTTTTCATCCTTCAAAATTCCTCCCAAAAATATCCTATAGCTCTAAAAGCTGAAGATTTGAATTTCAAATCATAATTTTCAGATCTAGTTCTTCATAAAAACTAAAACCAAACAAAAATAAAAAACAAACTCCAAAATATATTATTACATTGAGGTTTTTTAGATCGATTGTAAGTTTAGCTTGTTAATCTGAGTTCCTAGTGTTCTTAAATGCAATTTCAAGTCGTTTTGGGATTTATTCAAGCTCTTAGGTGTTGTTTCTAGTTGCTGAAGTTCAGAAGTTCTTCCTATGTTTAATTTCGAACGATTTTGGGGTTATTCAAGGCTGCGTGGTTGATTATTGGTGTTGTGATCGTCTCACTTCGTTTTGGGCTGTTTGTAATGTTGATTTGGGTCCAAATCGATCCTGTGCGATTGATTCCAACTAATATTGTGGATTACGTCTACTACTGTTGACTCCTTTTTCTTCTCATTATTTTTTATTTCCAGGTATTTGTTTCTCTCATGTTGTATTTGTGATCATGAAGTGAAAATGGAAATAAGAATGCTCATTCCTTGGCTCTTCGAACACTGCCTGTTTGGATTGTTGTGTATTGATAGTTAAATGCTAAATGTAATAGATTAATGTATCTTAATTTCTATTTACACATGTATAAACTTTGGACTGTATAGTAATGACTGTCTAAGACTATTTAATTCGAAATGATCATTCAGTGGTACTAAGGATTATGTTTAATTTCCTGTTAGTTAGATGTTGCTCTATGGAAGAAAAGCATGACTATGAACTTGATTCGAAGATCGTAAGTTTCTGCTGTAATTGATATTTGATCATATGAATTGTCCAGAAAATTAGTACTTCTCAACTAATTCAAATCCAGCTAGAAGTTAAGCTCAAAATAAGCTATTGTCATAAATTGAATCCCAAATAGGTTGTAAGTTGATACTAAAAGCAAGCATATGTTATAGTGTTATTTCTTTTATTACTGATTCAATTCCTACATAGAAATTCGTAGGATGTAATTTCACATGCATTAGCTTAATTAGTTTAATGTTTTGGATAATCATGTATAATTCCGTAGATGGTTTGATAAGATTTAAGTTTTGTAAGCTGTGATTAGCATAAAACTAGATCAGTTTAAGTAAAGCCAATAGGTTGAAGATAAAATCAAGAGGGTCTAGGCTCATTTGGAAGCCCAAAGCGTGATTGCTTCAGCTGGGATCAGACCTAGGCCTGAATCTGTATAGGGGCCACTGTCAAACAGTCTCCTTTCTCATTTAGGCCTGAGCTCAGGCCTATTACTGAACATTTCTTACCAACGCGGGCTGAAAATTGTTCTTACTTAGCCAAATTCGAAGCACAAAATGCTGGAAGATCTTATTAAGGGGTTTCTTTAACTTGAATAAATTAATTAGTGCATTTTCTTCATTTTTTAGACAACGCACAATAGAACATTGTAGTTTCTATAGGTTGACTTTTATAATAAACGAGATGAGCCTTGCTAAAAAAACAAATAAATTACGGGACCCTCGATAAATGATTATACAAAATACTCAAAAACTCGGGAGGACCGTTTATCAAATTTCACAGTCTTCCCATAAAATATTAAACGTGTAGTTGCTTTAGGCTCATATTTTAATAATATTACCTTTCTAAATACGGGTGCACATTTATGTGACTGAAATCTAAATCTCAACGAAGTCAAAATGTGTCAAAAACCATGGGTGCACTGGTATGACGTGGTTGAAGATGCATTTTCACGCCGTTGAAATTCTTATAAAAATAGAAAAATAATAATAATAGCGGGTTACTAATAAACGGCACATAAGTTAGAACATATTTTTGAAATCAGATAAAATCGATTACAACAGTTGAGCGACCGTGCTAGAGCCATAGAATTCGGGAATGCCTAACACCTTCTCCCAGGTTAACAGTCTTCCCATAAAATATTAAACGTGTAGTTGCTTTAGGCTCGTATTTTAATAATATTACCTTTCTAAATACGGGTGCACATTTATGTGACTGAAATCTAAATCTCAACGAAGTCAAAATGTGTCAAAAACCATGGGTGCACTGGTACGACGTGGTTCAAGATGCATTTTCACGCCGTTGAAATTCTTATAAAAATAGAAAAATAATAATAATAGCGGGTTACTAATAAACGGCACATAAGTTAGAACATATTTTTGAAATCAGATAAAATCGATTACAACAGTTGAGCGACCGTGCTAGAGCCATAGAATTCGGGAATGCCTAACACCTTCTCCCAGGTTAACAGAATTCCTTACTCAGATTTCTGGATTGCGGACTGTTAAATAGAGTCAATAATTTCCTCGGTTCGGAATTCAACTAATGACATGGGACACCATTTATTTCCCAAGTGGCAACTCTGAACTCTTAATATTTAAATCTCGTTCTGATTGTCCTTTAATTGGAGAAACACCTTTAAGCCCTTACAGGATGTACCGAAAAAGGAGGTGTGACAGACCTGAGTATCGTGGTGGATCTTCTGGTCAGGTTTATCAGGGCTCTCATCAAATTCAGCCATCTCTCAGTGCACTTCCAGCGTAGAGTTTGTGTTATGCCCAATTTATTCAGAGTTCATCCCAGCCGAGTGCATCAGCAAGCCACTTTGGCGCGAGGGGTTCCCTTCAGTCCTAGTTCCCAGCAACCGGGAGTTGCTATGAGTGTGGTGAGTTCAGGCATATGCGGAGGGAGTGTCCTCGCTGTGCATCAAGTTTATCTCAGCAGAGGGGTCAACCCTCATCTTCTGGCCTAGTATCTTTAGTACCCGCCCCACCAACTAGGGGTGAGGGATAGGCAATCAGGGGTCACCCCAGAGGGGGAGGCTAATCGGGCGATGGTCAGGCCCATTTTTATACTCTTTAGGGCAGGTCAGATGTTATTGCCTCGGATGCAGTTATCACAGGTATTGTTTCAGTCTGTGACAGCGATGCCTCAGTTTTATTTTATCTCGGATCCACCTATTCCTATGTGTCTTCTAATTTTGCTCATTATTTGGGTACGACCCGTGGGTGTCTTCCCTTACCTATCCATATATCTACCCCGGTAGGTAATACTATTGTTGTAGACCATGTATATCATTTAGTGAGGATTGGGGGTATGGAGACCCAAGTTTATTTGTTGTTGTTAAGAATGGTAGATTTTAATGTTATCTTAGGCATGGATTGGTTATCTCCATGCCATGCTATTCTAGATTGTAATGGTAAGACAGTCACGTCAGCTATTCCGGGTATTCCGAGGATCGAGTGGCATGGTATGGCTGACCATGTGCCTAGCAAAGTGATTTCTTTTTTAAAGGACCAGCGGATGATTGGTAAGGATTGTCTATCATACTTGGCTTTTGTGAGGGATGATGGAGCTGAGACTCCTAGTCTTGATTCTGTTCCTGTTGTGAGGGAGTTCTCTGATGTGTTCTCATACCTGCCGAGCATGCCACCAGACATGGAAATTGATTTCGGTATTAATCTGGTGCCGGGCACTCAGCCCATCTCTATTCCTCCTTATCATATGGTACCACCAAAGTTAAAAGAGTTGAAGTAGAAGCTTCAGGAACTTTTAGAGAAGGGGTTAATTTGCCCGAGTGTGTCATCGTGGGGTGCACCAGTCTTATTTGTGAAGAAGAATGATGGAACAATGAGAATGTGCATTGACTATAAGCAGTTGAACAAGGTGATAGTGAAGAACAAGTACCCTCTACCCCATATTGATGATTTGTTTGACCAGCTTCAAGGAGCGGGGGTGTTCTCCAAGATTGATCTTCGTTCGGGGTATCACTAGCTGAAGATCAAGGACTCAGATATTATGGAGATGGCTTTCAGGACTAGATATAGGCACTATGAGTTTCTTGTTATGTTATTTGGGCTGACCAATGCCCCAGCGGCATTCATGCACTTGATGAACATTATATTTCAACCGTATCTGGATTCATTTGTGATTGTGTTTATTGATGACATCTTGCTGTATTCGTGTAGCCATGAGGAGCACGCACAACATTTGTGAGTGGTATTGCAGAAATTGAAGGAGGAGAAGCTTCATGCAAAGTGCTCTAAGTGTGAGTTTAGGCTTGGGTTAGTGGCTTTCTTGGGATACGTGGTGTCTAGCGAGGGTATTCAGGTCGACCCGAAGAAGATAAAGGCGACTACCGTCAGTTTGTTTAGGGATTTGTAGTTTCCTTTGGTTTGTAGAGTATTACCGTTAGTTTGTTTAGGGATTTTCTTATATTCTATCGCCCTTGACCAGGTTGATTTAAAAGGGTGCTCCATTTGTGTGGTCAGATGAGTACAATGAGAGCTTTAAGAAGCTCAAGACAGCTTTGACCACAACTCTAGTATTGGTAGTGCGATCAGCTTCAGATTCTTACATGGTATATTGTGATGCTTTGAGAGTTGGGATTGGATGTGTGTTGATCCAGGAGGGTAGAGTTATTGCATATGCTTCTCATCAGTTGGAGCCCCACGAGAAGAGCTACCATGTACATGATTTGGAGTTGGCTGCCATAGTTCATGCTTTGAAGATTTTGAGGCACTACTTATATGGCATATCGTGTAAGGTGTATACTGATCATCACAGCCTTCAACATTTGTTCAAACATAAGGATCTTAATTTGAGATAGCGGCGATGGCATGAGCTACTCAAGGATTATGATATTACCATATTGTGTCACCCGGGTAAGGCTAATGTAGTGGCCGATGCTTTGAGACGGAAGGCAGTTAGTATGGGTAGTTTGGCATACATTCCAGTTGGGGAGAGGCCCTTTGCAGTTGATGTCTAGCCCTTGGCCAATTGGATGGTGAGATTAGACATTTCGGAGCCTAGTCGGGTGTTGGCTTGTGTGGTTTCTCGGTCTTCCTTGCATGACCGATTAGAGAGCGCCAGTATGGATCCACATTTGCTTGTCCTTAAGGATAGGGTTCAGCATGATGATGCCAGGGATATGACTATTGTTAGTGATGGCGTGTTGAGGATGCAGGGCAGGATTTGCGTGCCCAATATGGATGGTCTTCAGGAGTTGATATTGGAAGAGGCCCACATATCATGGTATTCTATTTATCCAGGTGCCGTGAAGATTTATCAGAATTTTTGACATCACTATTGGTGGAGGAGGATGAAGAAGGATATAGTAGGGTTTGTAGCTCGGTGTCTCAACTATCAGTAGGTCAAGTATGAGCATCAGAGATCGGGTGGTGTGCTGCAGCGGATGGATATCCCAGAATGGAAGTGGGAGAGGATTACTGAAGATTTTGTGAGTGGTCTCCCTCGTACCTCAAGGAAGTTTGATTCGATTTGGGTGATTGTGGATCGACTGACCAAGTCCGCGCAGTTCATTCCGGTGTGTACTACCTGTTCTTCGGAGCGGATAGCAGAGATTTTCATCTGAGAGATTGTTCGACTGCATGGGGTTCTAGTTTCTACTATATCAGATAGGGGTACTCAATTTACTTCTCAGTTTTGGAGGACTTTTCCGCGGGAATTTGGCACATGGGTAAAGTTGAGCACATCATTTCATCCTCAAATGGACGGGCAGTCCGAGCATACGATTCAGACATTAGAGGACATGTTGCGTGCCTGTGCTATTAATTTTGGAGGTTCTTAGGTTGAGTTCTTTCCACTTGCAGAGTTTTGTTACAACAACAACTATCAGTCTAGCATTCAGATGACACCGTATGAGGCCTTATATGTAAGACGGTATAGATCTCCGGTTGGTTGGGTTGATCTCGGTGAGGCTAGACTATTAGGGACAAAGTTGGTCCAGGATGCCTTAAAAATGTAAAAGGGATCCGGGAGAGACTTCGAACAGCTCAGTCTCATCAGAACAGTTATGCGGACCGGAAGGTTTGAGATGTATCTTACATGGTGGACAAGAAGGTTTTGCTGATGGTTTCGCTCATGAAGGGGGTTATGTGGTTTAAAAAGAAAAGGAAGCTGAGTCCGCGGTTCGTTAGGCCTTTTGAGATACTCAGGGGGATTAGGGAGGTGGCTTATGAGCTTGCTTTTCCACCCAGCTTGTTGGGGGTTCATTCGATATTCCATGTTTCTATGCTCTGGAAGTATGTTGGGGACCCATCTTATGTGTTGGACTTCAGCACGGTGCAGTTGGATGATGACTTGACCTATGATGTGGAGCTAGTGGCTATTTTGGGTCATCAGGTTCGAAAGTTGAGATCAAAGGATATAGCTTCAATGAAGGTGCAGTGGAGAGGTCGGTCCATGGAGGAGGCCACTTGGGAGACCGAGCGGGAGACACAGAGCAGATACCCTCACTTGTTTGAGGCTCCAGCTATGTTTCTTGACCCGCTCGAGGATGAGCGTTTATTTTAGTTGATGAGGATATGATGACTCGGCCCATCGTTATGTGAGTTACCCCCCTATTTTACCCATGTTATGTTTCTCTATGATTCATTATTGGTACTTGAGGTGATCGAGTCGATTTGGATTGGTTTATGATGGAAATGAGACACTTAGTGTCTTTAAGGAAAGCTTGTTTTAGCAAAGTCAACCAAAAGTTGACTATTTAGTTAGAGAGTACAGATATGATTTTCATTGTTTCAGATAGCTTCGGGGGATGATTTGTGACTTCGGAGTGCGATCAAACTTGGTTTTGGAGGTTCGATGTAGAATTAGGCTTGAATTGGCGAAGTAAATATTTTGGCAAATTCCGGTTGGTAGGTGAGATTTTGATCTGAGGGTCGGTATAGAATTTTGAGAGTTAAAGTACCTCTGTTAGGTGATCTTGGATGTGCGGGTAAAATTTTACATCATTTGGAGGTGTTTTGGTAGGGTTTTTGATCGAATCTGTGTTTCGGAAGTTTTAAAGAAACTTAGAAATTTCATTAGAGAAGAAACGTTCACAATGTGAATTGATAATTTTAGTGTTGTTTGATGAGTTTTGATGATTGGAACAAGTTTGTATAATGTTTTGGGATATGTTGGTCCCTTTGGTTGAGGTCCCGGGGGCCTCAGGGTGATTTTGGGTGATCAAATGGATCATTTTTGGACTTATTGTATTGCAGATTTTCAGATGTGTAATTGCAGAAGTTTCCTTCATCGCGGGGAGGGGGGAGGGGGGGCATTCCGCAGGCGCATAGAGCAAAGTTGGGAGGCCTGGAAAATGGTCTTCAGTGTTGCGTTAGGGCCACGCGTTCTCGTAAGGTAAGTTCCTGGTGCTTCGCGTTCGCGGTGTTATGTCCGCGTTCGCGTAGTAGAAATGAGGGTCCAGCTTAGGTGCTTATCGTGTTTGTGTATGTAGCGTTACATTCGTATAGGTTTAGGAGCCCAAGTCTTCGCATTCGCGGGAGTGCAGACGCGTTCGCGAAGGGAAATTTTGTTCAAGGAAAAATGTGTGCATCGCGAACGCAGGGGCTTGACCGCGTTCACATAGAAGAAAGGTTAGCTGGGCAGAAGAGTTTTATTGTTATTTCATCCGCGACCCAATTCATTATTTCCTCCATTGTTGACCACCTTAAGAGCTGTTCGGTATAAATTGAAGAGGATTTTGACGGGAATTGATTGGAGGCAAATCTTGTGACCTTGAAACGCTATTTTATTGAAGAATTAACCTTTAATCCTTTGAAACTTGAGTGAAAATTTGAAGAACTGGAGCTTGGGTTTTGAAATGAAAATTTGGGATTTGAGGGGGCATTTGAACTCCAATTTTGATAAACTTGATATGTATGGACTCATGGTGAGACGAGGAATCTGATGATGTGAATTTTATAATTTTTCTAGTAGTGGGCCCGGGGCTCGGGTGTTTCCAACTTCGTGATTTTTAATATTTTTGAGTCTTTTCTATTGGGTTATGTTCCCTTAGCATATTATGATGTATTCCTTGTGGTTTTAACCAGATTGTACGCACGAAGAGGTTGATTAGTGTGGGAAGCGCAAGGTGAGCTAGGATTTCGGCCGGCTTGAGGTGAGTAATGGTTACAAATGAGGTTCTAAGGCTTTGAAACCCCAGATTTTCACTACGTGGTGCTATGTTGAAATGAGATATGCGCCGTATGACGAGCGTGGTGTTGTTACTACTAGGGATTTGCACTCGGTCTATCCCGATTGATGAGTTTACTGTATATTTGACTGAGACTGAACTAATTTTAGTATATTTTGGGCTAGTTGCCATGTTTGGGGCCTTGTGCCAATCTGTAGAATCCTTAGAGGGTACTTTGTGCTAGTTGACGTCACTTTACTTGTAATCATACTCTCAGTTATACTATTAACTGTAAAATATAATATGTACCAATTTTAGGAATTGAGAATTTGAATGAGAAACACCTGGGGTTGGAAACCCTGTCTTAGCTGAGTGAGCCCGAGTGGCCAAGTCTATATTGACGGAGATGGGTCAAAGACCCCATAGTGAGGGTATTTGTCATGTACCGGATCAGGCTGCATGCCACAATAGTATATACATATTTACATATATGGACTAAGAGGGTTAAAGGACCCCATAGTGAGGGTATTAGTCATGTACCGGATCAGGCTGCACGCCACAACAATATATGTATTTAGATATATGGATCGGATTGCATGCCAAAGATATATATATATATATATATATATATATATATATATATATATATATATATATACGCACAAAGCAGTATTATAGCTCTTGGGATGTAGTAGCCCATCCGGAGTCTGCACACCCCCAGTGAGCGTAGTTGACAATAATTATTGGATCGGACTCCACGCCTCAATAGTATGTACTATTATTGGATCGGGATGCACATCGCATCAATATATATATATATATATATATATATATATATATATATATATATATATATATATATATATGTAAATGGATCGGGCTGCACACCGCAGCAGTATTTTGTATAGATCAGGTTGCACGACACAATAGTGTAGGTAAATTACTGAGCTTTGAGAGGAGCAAGGGAATTGCGTACTGGCTTGAGGGATATTCACCTGTTATTCCCAATTAGTTGTTGTTTTCTACCTTTACTGTTTGTTATTGAACTGTGTAGTATGTTTACAATATTGTTATTTTTATTCGCTATTTATTATTATTACTCACTGAGTCGGAGTACTCACTTTATTCCCTGCACCTTGTGTACAGATACAGGGATCCCGGAGGTTTAGCTGAGTTTGTTGATGTTGCCCAGTCTATTTACCGGAGTCATCGAGGTAGCTGCCTGGCGTCCATATGATCTAATTTCTCCTTTTATTCCTTTTTACTTCTGCATATAGACTTTCATATGTATAGGATGTTACTCAATTGTATCTAGAGGCTCTAGAATCGTGACACCAGATCTGTTAGGGGCTGTATTGGCATTATTATGGTTTCCGTATTACTTTTATTTATTATAACAGAATGAAATTATGCTTAACTGATGATTTAATCCTAGTAACTGATAAGGAGTTTCATATTTGGGGTTGAGAGTGATCGAATGGTCGGGC
Organism: Nicotiana noctiflora; assembly: GCA_032618575.1. Lineage (NCBI taxonomy): Eukaryota > Viridiplantae > Streptophyta > Magnoliopsida > Solanales > Solanaceae > Nicotiana > Nicotiana noctiflora. The sequence continues at coordinate 655,635 of JASVEL010013098.1, forward strand.
TTGCCTAACAAGGTATTGGGTGCCATCACGACCGGGCATTTTGTTATGGCAAAGAATTTCAAAATAGAAATGAGGGTAGTATAGGTATTCCATAGGTAGAAAATAAGGCTAGAACCCCTAGATCCTTCGAGAAGGGGGTCTTAGTGTAAGTTTCAGTATTTTTAGGACACTGACTTGAGAAACAAGTCAGAACCTTAGGATTGGTGAACAATTTTTGAAAATAAAAAGGGGGGAAATGAGTGAAAACCTCTAGAACATTCCTGCCCCTTCCTTGCCTATGAAAAGCAGACGTACTGCCTTCAAGTACAAGTTTTAGACCTCTGAAAATTCCCCAAAAACTTTCCAGCTTTTAATTTTCTCCCAAATCCATTTCTGAAGTTCTAAATTGCAAATTTGAACTTCAAAATCTAAGGAAGTTCAAAATCTGCATTCCTATAGTTCAATTCTTCTTCCAAATCTTAATTCCTGTCAAATCCAAAAGCATACAAAAATCTAGTAGAAAATTCCAAGGCCGCCACACTTGGGCCGGCATTGGCCCCAAGGCCGAGTCTAGCCTTCTTCTTAGGCGCCATATTCTGACAATTTTGGAAGAAGGCGCGAATTAGACATAAATACTTCGACTTTGCACTTTACCGCACGTTATAGAATAACAAAGAAATGGGTAAATTCCTAAATGTCCGTGCAGCCCCCAACTAATAGATGTGGTCGACAACACACCGATAAGAAGGGCGCTACTAGACACGGCTCTGAGATATCCTAAGAAACATTAAAAACCTTAGGCTCTGATGCCAAGTTTGTCACGCCCCAATTCGAGGGACATTACCGGTGCCCGACCGGGTAACCCCAGTCAAGCGAACCTGGGTGCCTTTCCTTACCCGTGCATTACCCCTATGTTGTTTATTACTGATAAACCAAAGATCTTACTAATTATACTGAATTCACATTATATAAACAAAACCAAACACTTAACATTTCTAACAAGTTTACAATTTACATCGCGCATCATAATATATACATAAGACTGAAATACCACAGTTTATATGTCTACGAAGCCTCTAGGATACAAGGATGATACAATATTTGCCGGTAACAAGGCTCCGGCTATACCTTACAAAATCAAAATGAAGTCTAAAACAGAAGTGGCATGAGCCACGCAGGGCCCCGAGGAAGAAAGGGGCTCACCAAAACGGGCAGTGGAAGATGAAGGATACTACTGCCGGTGAGCTGAAGTGCCTGCTACTGATCCATCTACAATCATAACACAAATGTAGCATTCCCGGCAAAAGGGACGTCAGCACACTGGAATTATACTAGTATGTATGGACAAACTTTGTCCCAAGTAAACTCAAGCCATTAAACAGGTAATCACGATGAGAAGACAACCAATAAATTACACCAAGAATTAATTAAGCCAGCCTACCATGTTTTCCACATTTTCCTCATTTCAAATAATTCTCAACACAAAGAACGATTTACGATCAACAAGGAGAACAACAACCAATCAATCACGTAAAACACAAGTAGTCAAACAAAGCGGCAATCAGCGCCCCACAGGTTGCAAACTCCCCTGTTGTCTCCTTTCATAATTTCACATCAATGATTTTATATCAATTTCAATAGCGATTTCATTCGCTTTCCATCCTTATTACCCCGGCCACCCTTATTTCCTCGGCCACCCTTATCACCCCAACCCACACTTATTTCTTCATGTTGCGGCGTGCAACCCGATCCCACCGTACAGTTTCAATCACAACAATTACAAACAGCCAACAAGGCATTACACAAGATCACAACAAGTGCAAATAAGCAAGTTACAAATTGGTTCATGTTCTCAAATACTTTTCAAACCAATATCACCACCAAGTTACATTGTTTCAATATTCGAGAGTACTCATACAATTATGTTCAACAACTTATCATGATTCAAGTGTTTCATTTCTTTCCACAAGAATCCATGAATGTCATCACAACAATTGTTCTCATTTCATTACCAATTTCAATTCGCTTTTTATCTTTCGGTCCATATTCCATACTACATCACACATAATTCAACATCAATTGAATACTCAACACCAAAATCAGGGAATTTCACACAATTGCTCAAATTAGCACATACCAAACGAATTGCACACATAAGGGCGATTTTACAAGAATCAAAGTTATCCATACATACATGGTCTCGGGTTTTCTTCCTTTAACCTACTACTTAAGCTCACCCAAGTTATCCTAAGTCGCAAACTTCTGTTGTTTGTAAACTCTTACTTCTACCCACTTCCTTTTACTAAAATTCAAGTTCACATAACATGCATGAGTGTTAACTTCTATTTTCAAAAGCTATTGTTTGCAATTCTTTCTTTACCCTTTGAAAAGTGAAAATCAAAGAAAATGGTTAGGGTTTTTACCTTGTAAAGATTGGGGAAGATGAATCTTTTCCCTAGGATCTTCCGGACCAAACGATTGGAACAATATTTGAAGGTAATTAGATTTCTCTCTCTAAACCCCCTCTTTCCTCTCTCTAATTTTGGTAAGAAAGTGTGAGAAAAATGAAGCTTGAAAGTGTTTTTTTAAAGAAGGGGTCGGGTCGAAAATTTATAAAAATATTGGCTGAGTCAATTTTGCGGTCGCATCTCCAATCGCAGAATCAACATGCGTTCCGCATAATGGACTGCAGAATTGCCTCCAAAATTGCAAATGTTCTATTACGAAATGCGACCAGAATGCGGTCCGTATTCGTGTTCTGCGGTCGTAGAATGCACCGCATATTTGACACTCCAAAATTCTGAAGAAATTATGTGATAGATCTGTGGTCCGCATTTCCATTCTGCGATCGCATATCTGACCGCATTTTCAACTCAATTTTTGGAAAACATTATGTTAAGCTCTGCGGTAGGAATGCGGTTCGCATAGCAGATCTTTGATCGCATTTCTGACCACAGAATCGACATTTTCTAGAAAAACTTATTCTTTCAATTTTTGAAACATAAATCACTACCAAGGGTCCGAACCGCGGCAAGCAAGCTCGCCGCAAAGAATTCTACGCATTCCTAACACATTATTCGGACCATGACACCACAGCTACCAGGTTTTAAGCACAAAATGTTTATGGGACCTTACACCTTTTGGGACTATTATGTATGAATATTTGATCAAAGCATAAACGAGAGGGGATATCAAATGCATCAAAATCCCTAGTTACTACGCGCCATCAATAATATAACGGTAAAGTATCACCACCATATTCCTTGTTTAGATAATATGCTTGACCAATTGCATGGTTCTCAAATATTCTATAAAATTGATTTGAAAAGTGGATATCACCAAATTAGAATGAATCTTGGAGATGAGTGGACAAATTCCTTTAAAAATAAATATGGATTTTATGAATGGTTACTGATGCCATTCAAGTTAACTAATGCACCTAGTACATTCATGACTCATAGCTTTAAGGATTTTCGTGGTAAATTTATTGTCGTGTATTTTGATAAGATTCTGATCTTTTCTAAATTTTTAGAAGAGCATGTCGAGCATTCAAAACAAGTTTCTAATGTTCTTAGGGTGCAAAAATTGTATGCAATCTATCCATCTGCACTTTTTGTGTAGATAAGGTAATTTTCTTGTGTTTTTTGTGAGTTCTAGGGCATTTGAGGTAGATGAAGATAAAATCAAAGCGATTAATGATTGGCCTACACCTAAGAGCATTACTGAAGTTACAAGTTTTCATGGACATGTGCCACCACCCCAAAACTCGATCGTGATAGCACCCAGCACATTGCTAGGCCAGCCTGACCAATTACACCCAATACCGAGCTACCAGCTCACATTTTTGTTTCCAAAATAATTAATAACAAGATATAATGTATAGTTTAACCGAGATAATGAAACAAATATCCTAATATCAACACAATGCCTCCCAAGACATGGGGGTCACGAGTCGAGAGCCTCTACTGAGTAACATAAGACCAACAATAAAATATATAGAATAAGTTTGAAACACGGAAAATGGATAAACATAAGAAAGTAAGGGAAAGTCGGGTCCTGTGGACGCCAGGCAGCTACCTCGACGATCCCAAATGGAGCTCTATACCAGCACCAAGCTCAGCTAAGCTTCCAAGTACCTGAATCTGCACACATGGTGCAGGGAGTCGAGTGAGTACTTCCAACTCAGCGGTAATAAAAGTAAATAATGCTGAGGAAAAGAAAACCACACAAAGCACTATCTCATGCTATAAAATACATAATCATCTTTTAAACTGCAACACACTTTTATGGTATTTCTTTTTAACATATGTGAATAGATTATTTAGAAATCTCTTTTTAACGGTTCAATACCTGGGTACAACCTCAAACAGTGTAAGTCTGCACTCAAATCAGCCCCTTAGGCTCAACACTCCTTAAAATATTTCCACTAGTGTATCTGGTCAATAAGGTAGATAACATACGTATGCCAGTAATGTATGAGTGCTAAATGTCATGCCCTGTAGTACAAGTAAAGCCAATATATGTACGCAATGCAATGCATATGACGTTGTGGCGTACAGCTCGATCCATGCAAAGGCGCCCGCGTTCGCTGGGGGGCATCAGACTCCGGAGGGGCTCCTACAGCCCAAACGCAATATCAATACCACTCCTGCTGCGACCTGCAGCCCAATCCATGCATAGTCATGAATGCATATAATGCCCTTGGGCAACAGTATCATAACAGCTCAGAACTAAAATGTCATTAAAGCCTCATTTAAGTTTTTAAATCCTTTAAAAATGCTAAGTAGAAAAATTCCATTTTAAAAACCTTAAATTGAGATGAAAATACGCACAGTATTGCCAAAACAGTGATACCAATCCCTGAAATATTCAAATATTCGGCATTAAGCCCCAAATATGATAATCAGTTCAGTTCATGATAATTAGTATCTTTATCAGGGTGTCAATTCAGTTTCAAGCAATTAGGTAGTATTATTTATTAAGCGAGACGCACCAAGTCACAATACCCAACGGTGCTCTACCCCACGCTCGTTATCCGACGTGCAAGTTACCTCAATACAGCACTAGGATGTGTATGTCCGGAGTTTACTAACCCTCAGGACATCATTTACAAGTATTACCCACCTCGATCCGACAAAAACTCTAGCCCGTGATGCCTTAGCTCTTCAAACTGGCCTCCACGCGCGTCGACACTAGCCAAAACCAGTACAAATATATCAAAATGGGCTAATGGAACAACACCCAATCTAAAACAATCAAAATCTATGAAAAATCTCGAAACTAGCAAAACCCAAGCCCCGATCCTGCTTCTTAAAAAATTATTAAACTCACATTTTCAGAATCCTCATCTCGCCATGAGTCCGTACATATAAAATTTATCAAAATCGGAGTTCAAATGAGCCACCAAATCCCAATTTTACACAGCAAAAATTCAAGCCATAACTTCTTCAATTTATACCCAAATTCAGAGAATTAATGGATGATCTTTTGATAAAATGACGTATTAAGACCACGAGACTTACCTCTAACCACTTCCCGATGAAATCCCCTTCAAATTATATTGATTAGCTCGCAAGGTAATGTAAAAATGGAGGAAAATGGCTAACCCTCGCAGATGATATAGTATTAAAAATACAACAGATGCACAGTGATTTCTTCTATGAGAACGCGGTCAACACCACGCGTTCGCGAAGACCAACTTTCCTTTGACCAAATAATACTCTATGCGAACGCGATCCCAATGCACAGGCACATCCTCTTATGCGATCGTGGCTACCCTCACTGAGAACGCAATGAACAACCAGGAAGGGTCCCTAGCCTCTTCTACGCGAAGGCGGGTCTTCTCTTGCGAACGCGATAGCCGCAAAATCACAACTATGCGAACACGATGGGCACCTCCGCGATCACGAGGCCCAATTGTGGCCTGCAACAGCTGAGCATTTTCTACAATGCTCTAAGTTCAAAATCCTCTGTTTGATCACCCGAACTCACCCCGAGGCCCCCGGGCCCTCAACCAAAACCATAAACCTACTCCAAAACATGATACGAACTTGTTCCAATCATAAAACAAATCTTAAACACAAAAATCATCAAATTAAGGCGGATTCAAGCCTAAGTTTCAACTAAAACTTCCGAAACAAACATTCAATCAAACACTCGACCACACTATGTCTGAATGACATGAAAATTTGCAGACATATCAAAAATCACCTAACGAAACAACTGCAACTATTGGAATTCTGTTCCGACTCTCAGATCAAAATCTCACCCATCGACGGGATTCCGCCAAAACTCCAACTTTACCAATTCAAGCCTATTTCTACACCGAACCTCCAAATTAAATTCCGATTGCGCTCCCGAGTCATAAACCATCCCCCGAAGCTATCTAAATCACTGAAATTCATATCCAAGTCTTCTAACCACATAGCAATCTTCCGGTTAACTTTCTAAAACAAGCTTCCTTCTATAATGCTTTGTGCCTTATTTTTAACCCGAATAAATCCAAATTCACATGATATACTCTAATACTGATATAGAACATAAAATAACACAATAAGGGAGAAACTAGGTGGTAACTCACGTGGCGACGGGTCGGGTCGTCACATTCTCACCAACTTAAACAAACGCTTGTCCTCGAGCAGACCCAGAGTTGTACTAGAAGTAACCCAATTGCTGAATGACCTTACGAAGCATATACTCGAGGTGATCCCACGTCACCCTATCTCACATAAGCCCGATAACACAATATAGCTGGAATTTCACAATCTATCCAAAGCATAAACCACAATACACTTTCCAAAATCATATACCAAATTCGAACACCACGGCTATACTCAGAATAAACCTGAACCAACTATAATAACCCATACTCGCCACTCCGAGTGAGATCATATAATGTACCCAACAATCCAATTACTCGAGACGATGGCCTCTATTCACAACAAATGCCCAAAATAACTAAATACTAACTGAAAAACCTTTTTCATTAGCTAAAGTCTTATTCCAACACCTTCATATACTTCCCACGGCAATCGAAACATGTGATATACCGAACCCATCTCTCAGGTCGATCATTTATGAATCCATTTCCCTTTTGACTGATACTACAACAGATTTCGGAGCCAATCATTTATGCACTCATTAATTACTCCAATGATCATACTGATTATAAAACACCATACTGGCGACATGACACCTCTACATCGGCCTAAGCCACGACGTGCACAACACATGCTCCAATAAGAAACGGCCTGAACACACTCAGGTCATGACAACTGACTCAACTAAAGAGCTAAATTCCAATTCCTCCTTACCATCACAACACAGAACTGAGATCCCATCTTACAACATAGAAATAGGGTAACTGAATCCTCCTTGAAAGGTCATAACATCACGTGGCCTTGCCACAACTCATGATTATGTCCAAACACTATTACCCATGAAGCACCTCAAGTCACCATGTTCAAAACGGTCAACCACGCACAAATTTAGAACCCAAGCTATCAATCAAACCCAGGATGAAACAATTAATATACTCTATTCAGTCCTGAAAAGGACACAACCGATGTGCTATTCGCCGAGCAATTTCCTTAGAAACCAAGAAGTAATGCATACAAGGTAACATATAACAAATTCTGTTTTCATATCACACTGTTGCGGCGTGCAACGCGATCCAGATAACATACCCATCGCGGGATGCCACCCACTCCATATACCATACTCGTGGCGGCGTGCCACCCGATCCGCACATATATACCTCACAAAAGGAAATGCACATCGAGTCAAATTTGCTCATTATAGTAACTTATGTAGTCCTATGCTAGGCCGTACAAAACGCATTCGAAAAGTCCCTCAATAACGAAACTAAATCAATGGTAGAAACCTCTGTACTGACATCCACCACGAAAGCCCAATTAGCAAAGCAATACCTGCTAGTCATACGCTGGTCCTTGGGATACAAAACTACCATGTTAGAACACAATCCGATGCACCATGCCATGAAACATATGGCATTTTCCGACATAGTCCATATCACATTAGTCTAGACAACCTGACTTAAGACAACCAGTCTACAATCAAATATCATAACCGAAATTCATCACATTAAGCAAAGAAAGATCCACTAGGACTTCCAATCTCTAATAACCGCTTAGCGGTACCGATACTGTAAGGCCCCGTAAAATTTTTGTGCATAAAACCTAGTAGCTGTGGTGTCATGGTCCGAATAATGTGTTAGGAATGCGTAGGATTCTTCGCGGCGAGCCTGCTCGCCGCGGTTCGGACCCTTGGTAGAGATTTAAGTTTCAAAATGTAGAGAATTAATTTTTCCGAAAAGTGTCAAATATGCGGTCAAGAATGCGACCGCAAACCTGACATGCGGACTGCATTCTTGCCGCAAAACATTCCAGAAGGCTTCCCAAAATCATGTCAAAAATGCGGTCGATATGCGATCGCATAGTGAATCTGCGGTGCATTTTGCGACCGCATATCACGCATGCGGACCGCATTCTGGCCGCATTCCTTAACAGAACCTGTGTAAATTTGGGGCAATTCTGCGATCACTATGCGGACCGCATGTTGATTCTGCGGTCGCATAGTGCACCGCATAACTGACCCCGGCCCAGATTTTTGTAACATTTTGACCCGATCTCTTCTTTAATATAACACCTTTCTTCTTCATTTTATCATATCATTTTACCAAAATTAGAGAGAGAAGAGAGGGTTTTTAGAGAGAGAAATCTTTCATCTTCAAAGATTGTTCCAATCATCTTAATTCCAAGGGATCCTAGGGCAAGGATTCAACTTCCCCAATCTTTTCAAGGTAAAAACCCTAACTATTTTCTTTGATTTTCAGTTTTAAATTGGGAAAAGAGAGGTTTGCATATAATAGCTTTTGAAAATAGAATTTTTACACTCATGCATGATTATTTAACTTGATTTCTAGTAAAAAGAAGTGAGTAGAAGTAAGAGTCTTCAAGAACAAGGTTGGCAAGAGTAGGATATCTTGGGTAAGCATAAAGTAGGAAGAAAAATCATCACCAGGTATGTATGGCTAATTTTGATTCTTGTGAAATTGCCTATATGTGTGAAAATTGCTTGGTTAATGATAATTTGACAAATTGTGTGAAATTCTCAAAGTTGTTGTTGAAATATGAGTGATGTGGTATAGAATATGAACTGAAAGTTAAATGAGAGTTGAATTGGGTAAAGAATTGTGAATAATACTTATGATGGCCTATATGGCACTTTGTGGAAAGGAAACGAAACACTCGAGAATTGGTTTATTGTGGAAAGAGATGAAACACTTGAATTGTGGAAAATTGTTGAACATACTTGTGTGAATATTCTTGATTATGGAAATATTGTAACTTGGTTGTGATATTGGCTTGATAAGTAATTGAGAACATGAAACAATGTGCAAGTTGCTTATTTGAACTTGTTGAAATTGTGTGTAGTACCTTATCTGTTGTTTGAAATTGTTGTGTTTTAAACTGTAAGGCGGGGTCGTGTTGCGCGCCGCAACGTGGGGAAATAAGGTGTGGGTTGGGGTGATAAGGGTGGCCGAGGTAATAAGGGTGGTCGGGGCAATAAGGATGGAAAGCGATCGAAATCGCTATTGAAAAATTGATACAAAAATCAATAATGTGAAATTGTGAAAGGAGACAGCAGGAGAGTTTGCAACCTGTGGGGCACTGATTGCCCCTTTGTTTGACTACTTGTGCTTTATGTGATTGATTGGTTATTGTTAAAATTGGTTGATCGTAGAAAGTGCTTTGTATTGAGAATTATTTGAAATGAGGAAAATGTGGAAACATGGTTGGCTGGCTTAATTAATTGTTGATGTAATTCAATGGCTTGAGTTTACTTGGGATAAAGTTTGTCCATACATGCCAGTACAATTCAAGTGTACTGACGTCCCTTTTGCCGGGGACGCTACATTCGTGTTATGATTGTAGGTGGATCAGTAGCAGGCACTTCAGCTCATCGGCAGTAGTATCCTTCTCCTTCCATTGCCCGTTTTGGTGAGCCCTTTCTTCCTCGGGGCCCTGTGTGGTTCATGCCACTTTTGTTTAGATTTCATTTTGGTTTTGTAAGGTATAGCCGGAGCCTTGTTACCGGCAAGTATTGTATCCCCTTTTTTTGTATCCTAGAGGCTCTGTAGACATGTAAACTGTGGGACTCCAGTATTATGTATACATTATGTTATGTCGGGCGTTGTAAAAACCGCAAACTTGTTAATGAATCACTTGTATGGTTTTAATTGTTTAATGTGAAATCATTCATGGTTAGTAAGATATTTGGTTAATGAGAAATAATTAACACAGGGGTAACGCGTGGGAATGAAAGGCACCCAGGTCCGCTTGACTGGGGCAACCGGTCAGGCGCCGGTCATGTCCCTCGATTTGGGGCGTGACAAACTTGGTATCAGAGCCTAAGGTTTTAAAGTGTCCTAGGATGTCTCGGAGCCGTGTCTAGTAGTGCCCTTCTTATCGATGTGTTGTCGACCACATCAGATAAGTTGGGGGCTACACGGGCATTTAGGAATTTACCTATTTCTTTGATTAATCTATATCGTACGGTAAAGTGCAATGAGGAAATATCCGTGTCTAATTCGCGCTTTGTTCCCAAATTTTCAGAATATGGCACCTAAGAAGAAGGCTAGACTCGGCCTTAGGGCCAATGCCGGCCCAAGTGCGGCTGTTAATCATGTACCCGATGCCGTGGGAGAGAATGAACCACCAGTCCCGAATTTGCCTGACCCATCTGTTCAAAACCCAAGTGTCCCTATTCCAGCCGCGGCAGAGGATGCCACCATTCCTCCTGCCGGTGTTCCTGACTCAGATACAGTTCCCGCTTCGGGCTCTGGTATCTCTAATGAAGATCTTAGGGGAGCCATTCATATGTTAACACGGTTAGTGGCCGCCCAGGCCCAGAGATCCCATGATGCCCCTGCATCCTCCAGCAGACAGGGAGATTCCTTTGGCTCCAGAGTCCATCAATTCTTGCGATTGGCCCCTCCAGAATTTTCAGGCACCGATCCAGAGGCTGACCCACAGGAATTCCTTGATGAGATATACAAGACCCTCAGAGTGATGAAGGCTACAGATATAGAGGGGGTAGAGTTGGCCTCTTACAGGCTGAACGGAGCGGCACGTTCATGGTTCGAAATGTGGGAGGATTCCCGTGAGGAAGGGAGCCCTCCGGCCGGATGGGATGAGTTCGTGGATGCATTTATGGACCACTTCTTACCTGCTGAGGCAATGGCAGCCCGTGCCACTGAGTTCGAGGTTCTCAAACAGGGCAGTATGAGTGTTTGGGAGTATCACATGGAGTTCGTAAGGTTGTCCAAGTACGCTCCTCATTTAGTGTCGACCATGGATGCCCGGGTTCGACGGTTTGTTCAGGGCCTTAGCCTTTTGGTAGTGAATGAGGCCGCCACAGCAGCTTTGCACTCAGATAAGAACTATGGGAGGATCGTGGGGTTTGCTCAGGCAACAGAGGCCAGGAAATTGAAGATTCATGCAGAAAGAGAAAGTAGCAGCAGGGCCCGGTCAATGGGTCATTCAGAAAGATCACTTCCAAGGAAAGGGTCATCAGGGCCATCCCAGTCTTATGCTCAGTCCTCCACGAGTGCACCGCCATCTATGCACAGTCATCAGCAGGGCAGTTACTCGAGACCCGGTTTAGACAGCAGGAGGTCTCGTCAGTCTGGTCGTCCTGGGGTGAGGTCCCAGCAGCAGGGGAGACCTACATGCCCCAAGTGTGGGAGATTTCATACAGAGACTTGCTACATTGACCTTCCGGTGTGCTTCGGGTGTGGGGTGAGAGGTCACATTTAACGAGACTGTCGTGCACCCCGTCAGGGTATAGGTAGGGGATCTGCTCAGTCATCCGGTTCTTCAGCTGCTACATCATCAGCGCGTACTCCAGCATCAGTAGGGCGTGGTGCAACTAGGGGTGGAGCTCGAGGTAGGGGTGGACCTAGCCGATTCTATGCATTGAGTGGCCGCCAAAATGCCGAGACTTCTCCAGATGTTGTTACAGGTATCATGTCTGTTCAGGCTATTGATTGCTATGCCCTTATTGATCCAGGGTCCTCCTTGTCTTATGTTACTCCATTCATTGCTTCAAGCTTTGGGATAGAACCCGAACAGCTTCATGAGCCGTTCTCTGTGTCGACTCCAATCGGTGATTCTATTACAACCTCACGAGTCTATAGGAATTGTGTTGTTACGGTGGGTGGTCGTGATACCACAGCCGATCTTATTGAGCTTGGGATGGTAGATTTTGATGTAATTATGGGGATGGATTGGCTCAATTCGTGCTTTGCCAAACTTGACTGTCGAACGAGAGTTATGAGGCTCGAGTTCCCTAACGAGCCAGTTATTGAATGGAGAGGAAATGGTGTGGTGCCAAGGGGTAGGTTTATTTCCTACCTTAAGGCTCCGAAGATGATTAAGAAAGGGTGTACCTATCACCTGGTTCGGGTAACGGACACCACCTCAGAGGTGCCTACCCTCGAGTCCGTGCCAATTGTGAATGAATTTCCTGAAGTGTTTCCAGATGAGCTTCCGGGCATTCCGCCGGATAGGGAGATTGACTTTGGGATCGATGTATTGCCGGATACTCAGCCAATATCCATTCCACCATACAGAATGGCGCCAGCAGAGTTAAGGGAGTTAAAGGAGCAGCTGAGGGATTTATTAGAGAAAGGGTTCATACGACCGAGTGTGTCGCCGTGGGGTGCTCCGGTTCTTTTTGTCAAGAAGAAGGATGGGTCACTTCGAATGTGTATTGATTATCGGCAGCTCAACAAAGTCACCATCAAGAATAAATATCCTTTGCCTCGAGTGGATGATCTGTTTGACCAATTGCAAGGAGCGAAGTTCTTCTCAAAGATTGATTTACGGTCCGGGTACCACCAGTTAAAAATCAGGGAGCAGGATATTCCTAAGACCGCCTTCAGAACTCGTTATGGTCACTTTGAGTTTTTGGTCATGTCTTTTGGGCTAACTAATGCCCCAGCAGCTTTCATGGACCTTATGAATCGGGTTTTCAAGCCATTCCTAGATTCCTTTGTAATTGTATTCATTGACGACATCCCCATCTACTCTCGGAGCAGGGAAGATCATGCCATTCACCTCAGAGCAGCATTGCAGACCCTTCATCAGCATCAATTGTATGCCAAGTTCTCAAAATGTGAGTTTTGGTTGGAGTCCGTAGCCTTTCTAGGGCATGTTATTTCCAGTGAGGGAATTCGGGTGGATCCTCAAAAGATTGCGGCAGTGAAAGATTGGCCTAGACCCACGACCCCGACAGAGATACGTAGCTTCTTGGGTTTGGCAAGGTACTATCGGAGGTTTGTAGAGGGATTCTCAACCCTCGCTTCCCCATTGACAAAACTGACGCAGAAGGCAGTTAAGTTCCAGTGGTCCGAAGCATGTGAGAAAAGTTTCCGGGAATTGAAGTCAAGATTGACCTCGGCACCAGTATTGGCCTTGCCAGAAGGCACAGAGGGATTTGTGGTTTATTGTGATGCCTCCAAGGTTGGTTTGGGATATGTATTGATACAGCACGGGAAAGTCATATCTTACGCTTCCAGGCAACTCAAGAATCACGAGAAGAATTATCCGACGCATGATTTGGAGCTTGCAGCTGTTGTGTTTGCTTTGAAAATATGGCGGCACTCTTTATGGAGTTCATGTGGATGTGTTTTTAGATCACAAGAGCCTCCAGTATTTGTTCAAGCAGAAGGAACTAAATCTAAGACAGCGGCGGTGGTTAGAATTGCTCAAGGACTATGATATGAACATATTGTACCATCCAGGAAAGGCAAATGTGGTAGCCGACGCTCTTAGACGAAAATCCATGGGTAGTTTGGCTCATTTGGGTGTGGAGCAGAGACCCCTGGCTCGAGAGGTTTACCAATTAGCCAGTTTGGGGGTTCGTATCTCGGCGTCAGACGAGGGGGATATTTTGGTGCATAATGGAGCAGAATCATCATTGGTCGCGGAAATCAAGGAAAAACAGTTCATGGATCCAGCATTGGTTCGGGTAAAGGAAGCAGTCATAAATAACAAGACCTCGACATTTGTACTCAGCAGCGAAGATGGTGTATTGCGGTGTCAAGATAGACTATGTGTTCCGGATGTGGACGAGCTTCGGGAAAGGGTAATGGCAGAGGCTCATATTTCCAGGTATTCGGTACACCGAGGTTCCACGAAAATGTATCATGACCTTAAGGAGATTTATTGGTGGAACGGTATGAAGAGGGATGTAGCAAGCTTTGTAACTAAATGTCCGAACTGTCAACAAGTGAAGGCCGAGCATCAACGGCCCGGTGGATTAACTCAACTTATAGAAATACCAAGGTGGAAATGGGAGATGATCAATATGGATTTCGTGGTAGGGTTACCTCGCACTCAGCGTAAGTTCGATTCAATATGGGTGATAGTAGATCGACTCACCAAATCAGCTCACTTCCTGCCTGTCAAGTCCACTGATACTGCGGAGCAATATGCAAGATTGTACATCAAGGAGATATTAAGGCTTCATGGCACTCCACTTTCTATCATCTCAGATCGCGGGGCTCAGTTCACAGCTAACTTTTGGAAGAAGTTTCAGCAAGGTTTGGGAACTCGGGTGAATCTCAGCACAGCTTTCCATCCGCAGACCGACGGTCAGGCCGAGCGGACCATTCAGACGCTTGAAGATATGTTACGGGCTTGTGTCTTAGATTTTAAAGGTAATTGGGATGAACACTTGCCACTGATAGAATTTTCTTACAATAATAGCTATCATGCTAGCATTCAGATGGCCCCATTTGAGGAATTGTACGGGAGAAGATGTAGGTCGCCAATCGGGTGGTTTGAGGTAGGTGAAGCGGAATTGCTAGGGCCAGATATGGTGTACGAAGCTATGGAAAAGGTCAAAGTTATTCAGGAGAGAATGAAAACAGCACAGAGTCGTCAAAAATCCTATGCAGACGTTAGCCGAAGGGATTTGGAGTTTCAAGTCGATGATTGGGTGTTCTTGAGGGTATCTCCTATGAAGGGAGTCATGCGATTTGGAAAGAAAGGGAAATTGAGTCCTAGGTATGTCGGGCCATATCGGATCGTTCAAAGGATTGGACAAGTTGCTTATAGGCTAGAGTTGCCTCCTGAGATGTCATCAGTGCATCCGGTATTCCATGTGTCCATGTTGAAGAAAGTGATTGGAGATCCATCCACCATCATGCCAGTCGAGGCTATAGAGGTTAATGAAGATTTGTCATATGAAGAAGTTCCAGTCGCCATTCTTGATAGGCAAGTCCGTAAGTTGAGAAATAAGGAAGTTGCCTCTGTTAAAGTATTGTGGCGAAGTCAACAAGTTGAGGAGGCCACATGGGAAGCGGAAAAAGAGATGAAGGAAAAGTACCCCCATTTGTTTGATCAAGCCTAGAAAAGATTAGGTGACCCTTCTACTCCTAGTAATTGTCATTTTGTCCAAGTCGTTTCTCTCTTAGTGTTAGTAAAGTCTCCTTCATTTTGTAATGAATTTAATGTGTTGTCACATTGGGTCATTTGAGCCTTTCTTGACAAATGGAAGCCTTAGAAAGATTCGTGTGTTAAATAAACGACTAATAGTAAGTGTAGATTGGTAATGGTTTGTTGAGTGTACATGGTGTTAAATTGGTTTAATAAGGTAAGAATTCATTGAAGTGACTAGTTTCTGTGAAATGGTAACAATGTGATAGAATATGTGCATTCGTTGAGGTAAGGAAGTGTATACCAGTTGTGGCAAATGTTGTATTTGTGTATTGTTGTTTGGTAATGTGTTTCGGGGGCCCTCTGACAGGTGGATATGTCCATAATACAAAGGAAACTCTGGCGAAATTTTTCTAAAATATAAGAGTTAGTCAAAATTTTGATGGTTGCATATCATGTCTTTCAAAACCAACTCATTTATCTCAAAATCCTCATTCGAGGACGAATGATCTTAAGGGGGAGAGGATGTAAGGCCCCGTAAAATTTTTGTGCATAAAACCTAGTAGCTGTGGTGTCATGGTCCGAATAATGTGTTAGGAATGCGTAGGCGGTTCGGACCCTTGGTAGAGATTTAAGTTTCAAAATGTAGAGAATTAATTTTTCCGAAAAGTGTCAAATATGCGGTCAAGAATGCGACCGCAAACCTGACATGTGGACCGCATTCTTGCCGCAAAACATTCCAGAAGGCTTCCCAAAATCATGTCAAAAATGCGGTTGATATGCGATCGCATAGTGAATCTGCGGTGCATTTTGCGACCGCATATCACGCATGCGGACCGCATTCTGGCCGCATTCCTTAACAGAACCTGTGTAAATTTGGGGCAATTCTGCGGTCACTATGCGGACCGCATGTTGATTCTGCGGTCGCATATTGCACCGCATAACTGACCCCGGCCCAGATATTTGTAACATTATGACCCGATCTCTTCTTTAATATAACACCTTTCTTCTTCATTTTATCATATCATTTTACCAAAATTAGAGAGAGAAGAGAGGGTTTTTAGAGAGAGAAATCTTTCATCTTCAAAGATTGTTCCAACCATCTTAATTCCAAGGGATCCTAGGGCAAGGATTCAACTTCCCCAATCTTTTCAAGGTAAAAACCCTAACTATTTTCTTTGATTTTCAGTTTTAAATTGGGAAAAGAGAGGTTTGCATATAATAGCTTTTGAAAATAGAATTTTTACACTCATGCATGATTATGAACTTGATTTCTAGTAAAAAGAAATGAGTAGAAGTAAGAGTCTTCAAGAACAAGGTTGGCAAGAGTAGGATATCTTGGGTAAGCATAAAGTAGGAAGAAAAATCATCACCAGGTATGTATGGCTAATTTTGATTCTTGTGAAATCGCCTATATGTGTGAAAATTGCTTGGTTAGTGTTAATTTGACAAATTGTGTGAAATTCTCAAAGTTGTTGTTGAAATATGAGTGATGTGGTATAGAATATGAACCGAAAGTTAAATGAGAGTTGAATTGGGTAAAGAATTGTGAATAATACTTATGATGGCCTATATGGCACTTTGTGGAAAGGAAACGAAACACTCGAGAATTGGTTTATTGTGGAAAGAGATGAAACACTTGAATTGTGGAAAATTGTTGAACATACTTGTGTGAATATTCTTGATTATGGAAATATTGTAACTTGGTTGTGATATTGGCTTGATAAGTAATTGAGAACATGAAACAATGTGCAAGTTGCTTATTTGAACTTGTTGAAATTGTGTGTAGTACCTTATCTGCTGTTCGAAATTGTTGTGTTTTCAACTGTAAGGCGGGGTCGTGTTGCGCGCCGCAACGTGGGGAAATAAGGTGTGGGTTGGGGTGATAAGGGTGGCCGAGGTAATAAGGGTGGTCAGGGGCAATAAGGATGGAAAGCGATCGAAATCGCTATTGAAAATTGATACAAAAATCAATAATGTGAAATTGTGAAAGGAGACAGCAGGAGAGTTTGCAACCTGTGGGGCACTAATTGCCCCTTTGTTTGACTACTTGTGCTTTACGTGATTGATTGGTTATTGTTAACATTGGTTGATCGTAGAAAGTGCTTTGTATTGAGAATTATTTGAAATGAGGAAAATGTGGAAACATGGTTGGCTCTGGCTTAATTAATTGTTGATGTAATTCAATGGCTTGAGTTTACTTGGGACAAAGTTTGTCCATACATGCCGGTACAATTCAAGTGTACTGACGTCCCTTTTGCCGGGGACGCTACATTCGTGTTATGATTGTAGGTGGATCAGTAGCAGGCACTTCAGCTCATCGGCGGTAGTATCCTTCTCCTTCCACTGCCCGTTTTGGTGAGCCCTTTCTTCCTCGGGGCCCTGTGTGGTTCATGCCACTTCTGTTTAGATTTCTTTTTGGTTTTGTAAGGTATAGCCGGAGCCTTGTTACCGGCAAGTATTGTATCCATTTCCCTTTTGTATCCTAGAGGCTCTGTAGACATGTAAACTGTGGGACTCCAGTATTATGTATACATTATGTTATGTCGGGCGTTGTAAAAACCGCAAACTTGTTAATGAATCACTTGTATGGTTTTAATTGTTTAATGTGAAATCATTCATGGTTAGTAAGATATTTGGTTAATGAGAAACAATCAACACAGGGGTAACGCGTGGGAATGAAAGGCACCCAGGTCCGCTTGACTGGGGCAACCCGGTCAGGCGCCAGTCATGTCCCTCGATTTGGGGCGTGACAGATACACACGATATACAACCATTGCATAGGCGGATTACGAGAACTTCTAGTCTCTAACACATATATAACACATGATTCACTATGCCTGATTCCACTCTCCACCGTACGAATACATAACACACATCAAGCATCCATTTATACCACGAAATCCATTCAGAAATTTTCCTATGCCATCAACAACTCAATCATTACAGTCGATCCAATAAGAGAATACCGCAATACGACCGTATACTATCAGTTTACATCACCTTGCCCTTTTTAACATATACCCCGTCAAATCAGTAGAATAGCAATACCATTTTCCATAATTACCAGAAAGATTGATTCTCAGATTATCTACAACTACTCGCGCTGCTCGAGAATTTTAATGACTTCCCATATAATATGAACTGATCTCAAAACCTTGAACATGCCATTATCAACTTTCCATAACACATCGCATATACCACACCACACTAAGATAACATGGAAACTTCTATCCCTCTCATACGCCACAAACATTGACGCACTCAACTAGTCAAGGACTTTCATGATCCCATATAAAAGAAAAATCATTACACATTCCAATCTTCGCATACCAATAGGAAATATACTCATTTTCATACCACGGTAAAACATATCACGAACTCTTTCTCCCAATTCCATCGCACAAACTAAATTGCCAGGACTGAATCATTTTACCCAATCGAGCTACGCAACTGCCAACATTCAAGAGCTTTGTTGCACAATACCTACAAGACTCATTACTTCGAACGTATACCAAGAATTAATCATATTCTTTTCATACCATTTTGGTTTATTATCAAGTTGTGCCATTTACCCAATTTCCTTTCTGATTCATCTTGAATTTAATATTAGCCTTTACTGTAACAACACAATACCTCAACTCAGGTTACCACACAAGACTCGTACATAAGACCACACAGTCTAGGACCTATAGGCCACTGAATACTCTCTCAGATGTTCCCCAGAAGTACCACATTCTATAATACTTTATTCTATGAATTTCCTGCGATTCTAAATTTGTGATCATTACCTTCCATTACGGGTACATAGAATCCCATAATTAACATAACATATCACAATTCTTGATCCCTTGTAACGAAACCACAATCTTTAGCCGCATGCACAATCTTAAGGCACCTGACTATTACAAACAAAATCTTGAACACCGCAAAACCATTCTCGGGCATCATTCACCCTTATTCGGCTGTAATTCAACAGTCTTATTGAACAGAACCACTCGTGCCTTGTTAGAATTCTGACACCGCAGAACATGATTACATACAGATACAAATAACTATCTTTCTTTTCTATACACTGAGCCTTCTTTATCAGCAGCAACTCAAAACATCCTAATATTTGTTCCCATCTACAACACACCATATAACCTTTACCAAAAAATTTCCAACATACTTAGATACAGAATCAACATAGAACATAACAGTGCAATCAGCTAGTCAACAGCAACCTCCCCAACATAGCTTGAAGCCATAGATCAAAGCATTTTTATCCACTCATAGCATACTTACTCAAATGATTCCGCATTGTTATAGTGAGATTAAACTCGAGTCATTTACAAGCTTTGGCGGAGACTTGCATCATCAGAAATCTTAACTCTCATGCGATTCTTATATTCATTCACACACAACAGTTAAGCCACTCTTTAGGTGACAAAATCTTTTATAAGTCCCAAATTTTTAAAAAATTTTGACACAATTTCCATTGTAATTTGGCATATCCACCTGCCAGAGAATCACCAAAACCATTCTAACAATACGTCCACAACTCGACAAGACATCACACTGTACATCAACAATACTAATCTCAATGCTACACGAATTATATTATCAAAATTGATACATGGACATGTGATTCACCTGCTCGAATCATAACGTATATCAAACACCTTTCACCACAATACACATAGCATAACCAAGTCGGTCTTTGTGAGTTTTAACTCATACTACCATACGTAGTGCACTTTACCTTTCCACTAAGAGACCTGAAGATATTCACCACACTCATAGCTAGGGGATACACAACGGATCACAATAAGAGTCGAACACCTAACAGCTCACCCATTATCAAGCCGCCATTACCACAATTAGGGACAATACTGATCATATAAATTTTATCATACCAGCTCGCAAAAACCAGCACCTCGATGCTCAAGCCATAGATAAAGATCCGGCCTCAAGTCCTACCGACTGGCCCAACATAAACGCATGGAGATTATATCCCTCGATTGGGGAATCACAAGCCATCAAGGTAAATATAATACTAAGCGGTCAAGTGCGCATACAGACATGTGGAGGAAATTTCAAGAATTATACCTCAAGCTGAATCAAGTACGCATGATAAGAATTCCAAGAATGTGAAGTGTTTCCTAAAAGGTCTGCAGCCTCCCAAGGATAAGTACAGACGTCTCCGTACTGATTCGTGAGACACTACTAAACCGGCTCATGACTCGCGAGACCTAGTAACCTAGGCTCTAATACCAACTTGTCACGACCCCAAAACCTGGTCAGGATGGCGCCCAGCACATGGCTAGGCCAACCTGACAAATTACACCCAACACCGAGCTACCAGCTCACATTTTTATTTCCAAAATAAATAATAACAAGATATAATGTGTAGCTTAGCTGAGATAATGAAAAAAATATCTCAATATCAACACAACACCTTCCAATACCTGGGGGTCACGAGTCGAGAGTCTCTACTGGGTAACATAATACCAATAAAAGAATATAAAGAATAAGTTTGAAACACGAAAAATGTCTAAACATAAGAAAGTAATGGAAAGTCGGGTTTTGTGGACGCCAGGAAGCTACCTCGACGATCCCAAACGGAGCTCTATACCAGCACCAAGCTCAGCTAAGCTTCCAAGTACCTGAATCTACACACATGGTGCAGGGAGTCGAGTAAGTACTTCCAACACAGCGGTAATAAAAGTAAATAATGTTGAGGAAAAGAAAACCACACAAAGCACTATCTCATGCTATAAAATACATAATCATCTTTTAAACTGCAACACACTTTTATGGTATTTCTTTTTAACATATGTGAATAGATTATTTAGAAATCTCTTTTTAACATTTCAATACCTGTGTACAACCTCAAATAGTGTAAGTCTTCACTCAAATCAGCCCCTTAGGCTCAACACTCATTAAAAATTTTCCACTAGTGTATCTGGTCAATAAGGCAGATAACATATGTATGCTAGTAATGTATGACTGCTAAATGTCATGCCCCGTAGTACAAGTAAAGCCAATGTATATATGCAATGCAATGCATATGACGTTGTGGCGTACAGCTCGAACCATGCAAAGGCGCCCGCGTTCGCTGTAGGGGTTCAGACTCCGGAGGGGCTCCTACAGACCAAACGCAATATCAATATCACTCCTGCTGCAACGTGCAGCCCAATCCATGCATAGTAATGAATGCATACAAGCCTCTTGGGCAACAGTATCATAACAGCTCACAACTAAAATGTCATTAAAGTCTAATTTAAGTTTTCAAATCATTTAAAAATGCTGAGTAGCGAAATACCATTTTAAAAACATTAGACTAAGATGAATATACAGAGTTTTTTCAAAATAGTGATACCAATCCCTGAAGGATTCAAATATTCGGCACTAAGCCCCAAACATGATAATCGGTTCAGTTCATGATAATTAATATCTTTATTAGGGTGTCAATTCAATTTCAAGTAATTAGGTAGTATAATTTATTAAGCGGAACGGACAAAGTCACAATCCCAACGGTGCTCTACCCCACGCCCGTAATCCGGCGTGCAAGTCACCTCAATACAACACTAGGATGTGCAAGTTCGGGGTTTACTAACCCTCGGGACATCATTTACAAGTATTACCCACCTCGATCCGACAAAAACTCTAGCCTGCAACGTCTTAGCTCCTCAAACCAGTCTCCACGCGTGTCGAAACTAGCCAAAATCAGTACAAATATATAAAAATATGCTAATGGAACAACACCCAATTGAAAACAATCAAAATCTATGAAAAATCTCGAAACTAGCAAAACCCGAGCCCCGAGCCCACTTCTCGAAAAATTGTGAAACTCGCATTTTGGAATTCTCGTCTCGCCACGAGTCCATGCATATAAAATTTAGCAAAATCGGAGTTCAAATAAGCAACCAAATCCCATTTTTCCATAGCAAAAATCCAAGCCCTAACTTCATCAATTCATAGCCAAATTCAGAGAATTAATGGAAGATTCTTTGATAAAATGATGTATTAAGACCACGAGACTTACCTCCAATCACTTCCTGATGAAATCCCCTTCAAATTCTATCAATTACATCTCGAGGAAATGTAAAACTGGAGGAAAATGGCTAACCCTCGCGGATGATATAATATTAAAAATACAACTGACGCACAATGATTTCTTCTATGCAAACACGGTCAACACCACGCGTTCGCGAAGACCACTTTCCTTTGACCAAATAATACTCGATGCGAACGCGATCGCAATGCATAGACATATCCTCTTACGCGAATGCGGTTGTCACACCTCCCGATCAAGAGAATAAGGTATACCTCGATATTATGAATACCTCGGGAAGGATATAATAACAACAAGGAAGGAATTTTTCCAGATAAAGGACAATCGGTTCGGGATTTTATTTATAATTTCAGGGTCGCCACTTGGGAAAATATTGGTGTCCCAAGTCACCGGTTAATCCCGAATCCAAGGAAATTGACTCTATTTTTATCAGTTTGCGCAACGAGAAATCTGGATAAGAAATTCTATTAGCCCGGGAGAAGGTGTTAAGCACTCCCGGATTCCATGGTTTTAGCACGGTCGCTCAAGTGTCATTTTCGATTTCATATGACTTATTACATGCCTTTTAACAATATGTACGTGTTTCAACTTTATTATTTTTATGAATTACGACGTCACGAAAATATATTTCGAGTCACACCGCAACCAGTTCGCCTGTGACCTTTAACACGTATCGGCTTCGCTGCGATTTATGATTTGAGTCACATCAAATTTGCACTCGTATTAGGGAAATTAACCCCAAGAAACTCCGAATATCTGTGGCTGATGTCGGTCTAGGCCAGTTCTTGACTGCCTCAATTTTCTTCGGATCAACCTGAATACCTGCTGACGTCACAATATGACCCAGGAATGCAACTGAACTTAACCAAAATTCACACTTTGAAAATTTTGCATATAGTTGGCTATCTCTCAGAGTCTGCAAGGCCACTCTGAGATGTTGCGCATGCTCCTCCTGACTGCGGGAATATATTAATATATCATCAATGAAGACTATTACAAACAAGTCTAAATAAGGCCGGAACACCCGATTCATTAATTCCATAAAAGTCGCTGGAGCATTTGTCAACCCAAAAGACATGACCAGAAATTCATAATGTCCATACCGAGTGCGGAACGCTGTCTTAGGGACATCGGATGCCCTAATCTTCAGCTGATGATAGCCAGATCTCAAATCTATCTTTGAAAATACCTTGGCACCCCGAAGCTGGTCAAATAAATCATCAATTCGCGGAAGTGGATATTTATTTTTGATAGTCACCTTGTTTAACTGTCGATAGTCAATGCACATTCTCATCGAACCATCTTTCTTCTTTACAAATAATACAGGTGCACCCCACGGCGAAACACTGGGTCTAATGAAACCCTTTTCAAGTAAATCCTGCAACTGTTCCTTCAATTCTTTTAACTCTGGCGGAGCCATACGATATGGGGGAATGGAAATGGGCTGAGTGCCTGGAGCCAAATCAATGCAAAAATCAATGTCCCTATCGGGCGGCATACCTGGTAAGTCTGAAGGAAATACTTCAGGAAATTTGCGAACCGCATGCACAGAGTCAATAGAAGGAACCTCAGCACTAGAATCACGGACATAGGCCAAATAAGCCAAGCATCCCTTTCCAACCATACGCCGAGCCTTAACATAAGAAATAACATTACGACTAGTATGACCTGAAATTCCTTTCCACTCTATACGAGGCAAATTCGGCAGAGCTAAAGTCACGGTCTTGGCATGGCAATCTAAAATAGCATGATATGGAGATAGCCAGTCCATGCCTAGTATAATATCAAAGTCCACCATATTTAGGAGTAATAAATCAGCACGGGTCTCGAGACCCTCAATTACTATAATACATGACCGATGAACTCGATCAACCACAATAGAACCGCCTACTGGTGTAGACACATGAACAGGAACACTCAGTGGATCACTGGGCTGAATCAAGTACGGTGCAAAATAGGAAGACACGTACGAATATGTAGACCCAGGGTCAAATAATGCTGATGCCTTTCTATCACAAACCAAAATAATACCTGTAATGACGGCATCAGAAGACTCAGCCTCTGGTCTGGCGGGAAGTGCATAACATCGGGGCTGTGCCCCACCACCCTGAGCAGTATCTCTAGGACGATCAGCTGCTGGCTGGTCTCTACCTCTATCGGTCCGAGCTCCACCTCTATGACCTCTACCTCCACCTCTATGTCCTCTACCTCCGCCTCTAGCCGGCTGGGCAAGCTGTGAGGGAACTGGGGCCTGAATCATGGCACGAGAACCCTGCTGCTGAGATTTGTCAAAAGCTCGAGGGCAATACTTTGCAATGTGCCTAAGATCACCGCACATAAAACAAGCCCTCGGCTGCTGAAAATAGCGAAGTGGTGGTGCACTGATAGGCTGCTGATCAGAGTAGCGTGGCTGAGAATTACGATCACTAGAAGCATCGTGAGAAACCTGAAGAGCTGACTGATAAGGCCTAGGAGGATGGCCTCTATCATAAAAATCTCTATCTCCAGATGAGGTACCACTGAATCTACCCGAATTACGAGATCTCTTATCTGATCCATGTCTTGCTCCCTGTGACAGAGCCATCTCGATCCGGCGGGCTGCATTAGCCGCCTCCTGAAAAGTGATTTCAGTTCTTGCCCCCACAGCCATATGTAGCCGAATTGGCTGATTCAAGCCATCAATAAACCTCCTCACTCTCTCCCGCTCTGTGGGAAGTATGATAATAGCATGACGAGCCAGGTCCACGAACCTAGTCTCGTACTGTGTGACAGACATAGAACCCCGATGAAGACGCTCAAATTGCCTGCGCATAAACTCCCGCTGAGTTGCTGGAAGGAACTTCTCCAAGAATAATTCTGCAAACTGCCCCCAAGTCAAAGATGACGATCCTGCTGGCCTGGATAGACAATAATCCCTCCACCAAGTCTTGGCGGAACCAGATAATGGAAAAGTAGCAAAGTCCACACCATTAGTCTCCACAATGCCCATAGTACGGAGAACTTCGTGGCAGCTGTATAGGAAATCTTGTGGATCCTCTGAAGGAGTGCCACTGAATGTGGTAGTGAACAGCTTGGTAAACCTGTCCAATCTCCATAACGCGTCAGCGGACATGGCTGCACCATCATTAGACGGAGTCACAATAATAGGCTGAGCTGCCTCAACTGGCTGAATCACATGAACCTGAGCCTGGCACTACTAGAAAACAAACCTATTGCCACAGCCGGAAAACCGTTGCAACAGAGAGGTAAACCGTTGCAATAGATCTATTATAACGGTTAAGGGACCGTTACATACGCTGCCGTGCCAGTAGATCTAGAGCAATGGTTCTTGCAACGGTTACCAAAATCGTTGCTTGAGGTATATCTATAGCAACGGTTGTTCCTTTGTCTGAAGCAACGAATATTTCCTTCCTGTTGTAACGGGTAACAACCGTCGCCATAGAGTTTATAACAACGGTTGGCAACCGTTACCATATATGTTGTTGCAACGGTTATGTAAGCTATTGCAACGTTTATTTACAAATATTCTAACCGTTTCATTCCTCTACTGTAACGGTTTTATTTCTTTTGCAATGGTTTTAACTACCTATTGTATCGGTTTGTCGCATATTTTGGAACAATTTGTAAGTCCTATTGGAACGGGTTTAAGACCTATTGGAACGGTTCTTGTAGAGCATTTTGGAACAATTTGTCAGACCTGTTGGAACGGTTTGCAACCCCTATTGGGACGGTTCTAACTGACAATTAAGGCCCCTGTAAATGAACATTTAGATATAAAAAAATTTATAATAACCTGAAATTTACATTAATAAAAAGATAAAACACTTCATAATTTACATTGTCTCCTTAAAAAAAAATATTTTAACCCAATATCACATAAGTTTTACATTTCAACATTTCAAGAGTTAGAGTAAGTTTTAAACGTTGATAACAAAAGATTTCTAGAACATGGACAACAATTCAAAGTTCTTAAGTAAGGTCTAGATCTTCACAATCTCCCTTTCTTCAATTGCTCCACCTACAAAAGAGGATAAATAAAGTCATTATTCTTCAAGAGTTGGTTTATCATTATAAGAATGGGTATGGTCCATAAACAATGCATAAAGCACAAAGTTTTCAAATGTACTAGAATGTGTCATGTGAAACATATGCAAAGCCTAAAGGGTTACAACAAATGCGAAAGCTACAAGCTCATCAAATACCCAGAAAGAAATGCCATTTCCTACCCGACATTCGGATAGTTCTTTAAGTCCAAATCTTAATGAGGTGGAACGCAGCCATCAAGCAGTTAGCCCCAAATTACTACATTGTACTTCACAACTACGGAGGTCAGATATTTCTCATCCCCAAGCTAGCTGGGGATATGCAAGCTGTGAAGCTAGCCATGACAAGTCTCTGGAATTTGTAGAGACACCAAAACCTTCCATAGAGAAGAACAAGTCTCTGGAATTTGTGAACAAAGTGTCCATAGAGAAGAACAAGATGCAAATAACTTGCAGCATGCAGGAATTAGTAATGAGTGGTCTACTGCCCAGCAGAGATATATTATAAAAAGGTTGTACCCGTGGGAAATTATAGCTGGTAACAACAACAATATAATGTTGGTTAAGTTGGTAAAAAGGTTGTACCTGTGGGAAATTATAGCTGCTGGAACCAAAGTATGATCTTGACGAAAACCATATACACATTTCTTTAATTCCTTATGTCCTACTTTGTGAGTTATGATTTTGGATTTGTATTTGCCCACCAGTTCTGGTCAGATCATAGATTTTTGTGCGAATAATTTTGCTGGCTGCTTGCTAAGCATTTTTCAGATTTGCTGGCAATTTTATATCTATATCTTTTCTTATAAATTCTCTTGGCACGAGTCCTGTTTGTGATTTATAAGGTGTATTAATTTGTCTTCTGGAAAGGTCTTCGTTGGTGCGCTCTAGTTAGTCTCTGCCTCTGGGGTATGAGTGGTGGTATTCATCAGTGCAAACTGGACATTAAGCGGAGATGTGACATGCTGCATATCTTTACCGGGTGGAGTTGAAGCAGACTGCATGTTGCTGCTACGAAGGTGTAAGCAGCTCGCGTTAAAGTGCAAATTTTAGAAAGAAGATCGCTACGTGAGATCTTTCTCTAAGCAGTTTCTTGAAGCTAGATGCGCCTTATGGATTTACCTTCTTTTTTTCAGTTCGTGTTAAGGAATAGAAGTCTCTCCGTGAGAGGTTGTATCCACAACCGTATCAAAAGCAAATATCATCACAAGTTGAACAAACACTGTTGTATCAAACTTAGCGGAAGACTTAGTCAAATATGATAACGAAAACCCAAACATGATACACTACCCAAGACTGGTGTCACAATACTCACGAACTTCTAAGAATAATACACACAATTGTCTGAAAGAAAATATAAGTTGTTTATCTTGATTACACGAGATAACAGAATGAAAAGCATAGATAGAAGAGACAACGGGTCCTGCGGACGCCTGCAAGGCTACCTCGTAGTCTGAGTAGTCGGAAAATCCACAAATCGCTACTGCCGCTGCTGTTGTCCGTAATCTGTATCTGCGCAAAAAGAGCACAGAGTGTAGTATCAGCACAACCGACCCCATGTGCTGGTAAGTGCCTGGCCTATCCAAGCGAAATAGTGACGAGACTAAGGCCGGTCACCCACATAAACTTGTAGAGTTGCAATATATATATATATATATATATATATATATATATATATATATATATATAACATTTATAAGGAAAGACTCTCCTCTGAAATAATAGTCAATAACTCGTGATATCCAGAATAATCTAATCAATAGAATAAATCTTACTTTCATGTCTCAATTCCTTTTCATTTCATATCTCATGGTAGGCGTACCACCCTCTCCCAACTATCACAGTAACTACATCTTGTGGTAGGCGTACCACCCACTCCCAAATATATCAATAGGTTACCGGCAACTATGGCCAATGCCAAGATTTAAATCAGTTTGTGGTCGGCGTGCCACACGATCCCATTTCTTATTATATAAGTGGTCGGCGCGCCACACGATCCCAATTCATAAATATATAAGTGGTCGGCGCGCCACACGATCCTAATTCATAAATATATAAGTGGTCGGCGCGCCACACGATCCCAATTCATAAATATATATTACCGGCATTTAGCCAATAATCTCTGTATCAACAATATTTATAATTACCGGTTTTAAACCAATAATTGATAATAATTTCAACAATTTATCTCCATTACCGGTATAACACCAATAACTCTTAATCAACAATTTATTCATAACTAAATTCCTATTCCTTCAAGCTAGGATAGAACAAACACTTTCCTCAAATGTTTTACGAACAATTCAATCTGTGGCAATGTCTTTTCCTTTCAAATTCGGCTCCAATCCAATCGTATCTATACACAATTGATTTAATATCATTAATACTACTCAACAAACTAATTCATAAGGCCAATTTCAACTTTTACAACATTCTGCCCGGAATAGTGAAATTCGACCCCGGGCCCACATGGTCGGAACTCGGGGTTCGGACCAAAATCCGGTTACCCATTCCCCCACGAGTTCAAGTATATGATTTGTTTCAAAATCGGACCTCAATTCGAGGTTCAATTTCCTAATTCATGAAAAACTCTATATTCTACCAAAAACAAGAAATTCTACCATGAAAACCTTTGATTTCTATTGAAAAACATGTTTAATGTTGTTAGGAATTGAAAGAATTAAGTAAAAAGTGACTTACAATTGCTTTGAAGAAGAGGGAATTCGTGAAGAATCGCAAATGGGTGTTTTTGGGTTGTGAAATGTGAAGAATGAAGCTGGAAATCGTGATTTACAGGTCTCTGTGTTCGCATCTGCGAACATGGGTTCGCAATTGCGAACCCCGACCAATTTCTGGAGTTTGAAAAATAAGCTAAGGCTGGGAAGTTCGCATTTGCGAACTTTTGTTCGCATTAGCGAAGCCAAGGCAAAACTGGGAAGTTCGCATTTGCGAACTATTGTTCGCAATTGCGAACACAGGCTAAATATGGGGAAGTTCGCAAATGCGAACTATTGTTCGCATTTGCGAACACAGGCAGACTATTGGGGAGTTCGCATTTGCGAACTATTGTTCGCATTTGCGAACTCTGCAGATTATTGGGGAGTTCGCATTTGCGAACTATTGTTCGCATTTGCGAACTCTGCAGATTATTGGGGAGTTCGCATTTGCGAACTCTGCAGACCAGGTGCTGACAACAACTTCTAACATGAAAAATTGATCTCGTGGCCTATCCAAAGTTCACCCGAGCCCTCGGGGCTCCAAACCAAATATGCACACTGACTTAAAAAATCATACGAACTTGCTCGCGCGATCAAATCGCCAAAATAACATCAAAATTAATGAATTGAGCCTTAAAACTCAAGAATCTTTCAAATTTCATAATTTCCAAAATTTCCAAATTAAGGCCGAAACACGTCAAACGACGTCCGTTTTCAATCAAACTTTACAGGAATCGCCTAACCAATATATTTGACCTGTACCGTGTGTTGGAACCAAAATACGAGCCCGATATCACCACTTTTCAATTAAATTTCAGTTTCATTTTCCTTAAACATTTTCAGAAAACAATTTAATAAAAAAATCCTTTTACCGGGGTTCTAGACCTCGGATTTCAATTCCGGGCATACGCCCAAGTTCCATATTTTTCTACGGATTTTCTGAGACCATCAAATCACGGTTCCGGGTCCGTTTATCAAAAATGTTGACCAAAGTCAACCATATCAATATTAATATCAAAATTCCTCAAATTTTTCACATATTTCACATATTTCAACATAAAAATTTTCCAGCTACGTGCCCGAACTGTGCACGCAAATCGAGGCAACTATAAATGAGGTTTTCAAGACCTCAGAAGCTCGAAATGATTAATAAAATAATTGATGACCCTTTGGGTCGTCACAGGTGGGTTCATACGAGGACGGAGAAATTTCTTTCAAAAAGGAAAACAAAATGCACCATAGAGGAGATGGGTCATTTAAAGTACTTGAAAGAATACGAGATAATACTTACAAATTGGACCTTCTAAGTGCTACTTTCAATGTTGGTGACTTATCCTTGTTTGATGTAGGTTCAAATACAAGGAAGAATTCTTTTTAATAGGAGGGGAATGATAGCTTCATGGATAAGCATAAAACTGTAGAAGCACCAAGAAATCTAGAAGGAGCAAGACAAGGTTGTTGGGCTTCAATGAGAGATCTAGAACGAGCTAATGATGGAAGAAGAGCTAAAATAATATGGAGAAGATTTAGCTAAGTGCTACACTTATTTCGTTGTCCAAGTCCAAGTGGAGGTTGATTGGGGTCCAAGCACCAGCCAAAGAGGGCCTAAATTAGGCACCTAAATCAACTCACAAAAGAGCCAACTTGGCCCCCAAGTTTCCTTATTTTGTTTCCTAGTTTGTTAGGACATATTTGATGTTTTACTAGGTGGATAAGGTTTTTTATACTTTCCTAAGATCAATGGAATTACTTTCCAAGATTAACTTGATTTTTATTTCCTAGAGATTTAACTTTTCCTATGGTAGTTGAACATGATGTCCAAAGTAGTTTGGCACTTTATTTCCTAGTTTTTTTAGGCAGAAATGCTTTTAGACTTAGACTATTATCAATTAGAATTGTGAAATTTTTTTGCACTCTTGCATGTGGCTACTCTTGAATTTATTTTTCAATCTCCAAGACTCAATTTAAGATGGTAAGATTAATCTCTTTCGAAATCTTAGATCACTTTTAGATATTCAAGAAAAGTGATAAAATCAGGCTTATTCTTGTTCTTTTTATTCTAAAGGGCGGATTTCTCAATCTATCTCTTATTTTTAATTCTCTACCCAAGGTGATTAGTTCTTTGTTAGTTAGTTGTTGTTAGGATTCCACTTCAAGAATAGACTTCTTGAATTCAATTTTTTTTTCTTGAATTCAATCTATCTTTAATTTTTCGTCCTTCTTTTGTTTCTTTATTTTTTTAGCTTCCGTACGTTTCTTGATTTTCTTATTTTTCTCGGTAATTCTTCTTTTGTTTTTATTTTTGTTTGCCTTTCTTTTCCCTGCGCCGAGGGTCGATTGGAAACAGTCTCTCTGCCCTCTCGGGTAGAGGTAAGATTTTGTCTACATATTACCCTCCCCAGACCCTAACTTGTAGGAATATACTGGGTTGTTGTTATTGTTGGTAATGGGATACCAATTGAACTGAAAGTGCACAAGTAAAAGTAAATTTAATGGTCAGGAGAAAAATAGAAAAATTTACACCCTGAACAAATTTGTTTATGAAGTAACCTCATTTTTTCTCCTAACTTTATTTCCAATTTTTTTCCGAAAAGCACAAAATAAATAACACCGAAAAATTAACAATTCATCCCTTTTCACAGTTTATGACTTAAGCACATTAAATTGTATCTCATTGACTCTACACAGTAGTTTTGTAAAAATAAAATATAAAAGTAAGAACAACATAACCAAAAGGAGGAAAAACCAAAAAATCATCGTTCCTCTTTCGACCAAATTACCAAAACACATATTTTAGGTTTGAATAAAAACCTAAATGTATTTTGTAATTGGGCAAAAAGGAAAGATACATAGATAACAGTTAAAGCTACATTAGGTTGTTATAATCAACTGACTACACAAGATACTATAGCATCTCTGAATGTAAAGTAGCTACAATAATTCTTATAGTTTCTTCGGGAAGTGTAAAGTTCAGTTCTAACCTTGCCATATGAGCAGAGCCGCCACAATACTGTCAAGCAGCTTTGTTGCAGTCATTATACTCAAAAAATCCTATGTACATTTGGAGAACTTTCAATTGTTCGGTCCACCGCTAAAATGAGAGAATGGCTGAATCCTCAAAAACTCAAGTTCGAACCTTTAGCTAAAAAATCGCAAATTCATTAATCAAAGTACAAAGTTAAAACTTACCTATGACACTCAAGAGACGCAAGGTAACGAACAGAAAACAAACCAAGAATAGAGCAAAAGAGGAGAACAAAAAATTTCAAAGTAAGAAGAAAGAGAAAAGGAAAAATTTAGCATAATAGCAAGAAAAACAATATTACTTGGTTGTTTCAGGCATATTATTAAACATGCTATGTGCGCCACCAAAAAGGTTCACACTTGTATTCATCAACCGCTCAAAAAGAAGCACATTGTTTTGTTCAAAAGTTGTTGAATACCTTTGAACGAATCAATCAATGTAAATAAAGGGACAATCGGAATCAACGGTAATATATATTGAAAATTTATCGTCGGATTAGTGTGTGTAGATTGCCCTTACAAGAAGATAATAAAGTTTAATATAGTATCTAGAATAAATGAGCAATGAAAATGTTGATAATAGAGAGAAGAGTGATATAGAGAGAGAGCTGTCTTATTAAAAATTGATCGATCCCTACAAATGGGGGAGGCCCTTCTTTATATAGGGAAGAGGCCCCCTCGCCCAACTATTACATTGACGCACACGTATATTCGAAATATAAAACGGGGGAGGTTGGGGACGTCCACCTATACAGGTCTGCCGCCTCGATATTTTAAGGGCGGGACTGTATCCTTCTCGGCGTACGGCCATAAGTGAGGACGTCCCCGAATGTCGCCGTCCTCATAAGGAGGCGTCCCCATCATGCACTTCATCCGAACCGGCCATGTGTATATATAAACTAGTCATACTTTGCATTCGATTTGTCCCCATACAGATAGTCCCTCCGCCTATTGGAGATGTGCTCGGGCCGTATCTGCGATGGGCGGATAGATCCAGCCCTCGTTGGGTCATGTGCACACGTGCATACGTGGCACGTTCTTCTGAACGGCCTGCGTCATAATTACTGTTGTTTTCAATGCTGGTCATAAAGTTGATTTGACGTTTTGGTTTCCCGCCTCTTTTCCGGTGCAAAAACCCTTCGAATTTTGCAGTAGATTATTATAAATAGAGGGCAGTTTCAATACTATGCCTTCTTTTAGATCATCAAAAACTCCTTGCTTCTTAACTTCTCATTTTCACATATCCGGCAATCCATCTCTCTGTTCTTAGCAACCTTGCTACCATTTTCTTATAGTATCCAGTTAGTAACCCAACAAGATTTAGAAAAATGGCTAAAGGTAGTCGTCGTCGGGAACCAGAAGGGGAAGAGACTGGCTCCGGGGCTTCCCGATGGTCGAGAGGTAGCAAGAAGGTCAAAAAGCCTCCTGTCCCTTTAAAGGAAGACAATCTCCTTCCTCGTGATTTGAGTGTAAGGAAGGACTTTTCTACACCGGCGGAGGCAGATGTGTGGGAGAGGTCCACGTTCACTGTGGGCGAACTTCATGATCTTAGGGTATCCTGCCATGTGCTGGAGGAGGTGGAGACAAGTGTGGCCGGGAACGACCTGGTCTACGTACATCGGCCGGGGTTCTGTGCCATCCATGAGTATCCTTTCATAATGGGGTGCGAACTTTCGATTTACCCCTTGGCGGAGGCACTGTGCTGCTTCTACAATATCTGCCCAGCCCAGCTTACTCTGTATACGTGGAAGATCTACCAGATCTTGGCGACATATGCAGAGAGGGCTGACGTGGACGTCTCCGTCCACCGTCTACTGCAGCTGTTCAGTCCCGGCTATATGAGGGGCAAGATGCTGCAATTGAAGAATCGAGGAACAAAGGGCTTAGTCGTCGAGGCGGACGATAAGCCCAACCTCCAATTCTGGATGAAGTATTTCTATTTCTGTACCTCAGATTTGGTGGCGGACGAGACCGGTTTCTCGGAGGTGTGGAATGCCAACCGTAAGTATTAATTTGTTCTCTCTGTGTTTTTGTACATTGCTTCGTCATTATGCCATTCTTCAGATGCTAACACCCATTATTTTTTGTACGTAGTGGCGCGCACGCCTCAGCCAGTCCCCGGCATAAGGGCATGGGTGAAGCAACTGATCCCCTACGCCGAAGAGTGAAGGACGTGGGCTACATTCGCTTTGAAGTACGGCCTTCCAAGTATGGTTTGGACTCACTAGTTTCTGTCGCTTTTTTTTTAGGCATCGCCATAACTGATGTTTTATCTCATCTTGCTGCAGCTCGGTACGTGACGCGGAGACGGAGACGTCGTGCTGCCAGTCCCCCCTCTTCGGAAATGGAGCTCTTGGTCTCCGTCAGGCAGGGTCTTCTTGAAGTCGCCCAACCCGAGGAGGGCCAGACGGACGTAGTCGCATCCGACGAGGGGGCTGCCGAGGTCGCCGACCCGGATCTTGCCCATGCCCTCTAGGAGACTGTACTATTTGATGCTCTCAGACCTTCTCGCTCCGTGCCAGAGCCGTCTATTGACCAGGCGTCCGGGGCGAAAACAGAACCCTCATTCCTCCCTATTGAAGAGGTGCTCCAGCTGATGATGAACCGGCGGAGCGGAAGAGGCATAGACAGCTCCCCGGGAAGGGAGTGGTCGTGGAATAAAAACAAAATAAACTGGGAACTCGTCGTCCTGAATCGAGGCCGGTCTTGCTGGGCGACACCATCCGACCGGTGAGAGCCGCAATTTTGAGTGCGGCTGAGGTGAACGTCGCTGCTCCAAATGCTGAGGGCGACAGCGTACCAGCTGCTGCCGCTGAGACCACGGGCGTGGGGGTAACTGCCGCTGAGCCAACCTCCGGACCTGCAGGCGTGCTGCCGTCAGAAGGAATTAAGGTGGCCCCAGAACCAGCAGATGTGCCGCCGCGGGAGCAAGCTGGAATGGGCATGCTGGAGGCGGGTCACAGCCGTCGAATTGTGATTCCGATAGGTTACAACCTGTTGCTGGAGAGTGAGCAGGCCGTGACGGACTTTGCCCTATTGTGCGGGGATGCCGAAGCAGAGTTGCTGAAGTCGGTGAGCGACCGCGACCTGTCTCGCCGAGTTGCCGGTGCCGCCCTGCAGGTATGACTTGATATTTTTTTTTTTGCTCTTCTTTTGTTTTGAGGTTTTAACTTGCCTTCTTTTCGTTTTTTTTCATTTTTTGGTAGACTCTAGTTTTGGAGGTGGAACGGAGCCGATGGGACCGGAACAAAATAATTACCCTTCGGAAGGCGTCGAAGAAATACAAGGAGGCCCGCGAGAAACACAAGGCGCTCGCGGATTGCTTTTCCCGGGACCCGGATTCCGCCTTCTCCGAGAGAGCGTACAGTCACTGGAGGAATAGCTGTGCAACTAGACAGAGCAGATTGAAAAGACGGATGCTGACTTGCTGGCTACAGTGACTCGGAACGCCGAGCTAGAGAGCCTTCTCCAACAGGGGGAGCAGGAAATGGATTTGGGTCGTGTAGTAATAATGGAGGCAAGTGAGCTACGCGCCAAAGTCGATGCCTTATCGGCCGAGCTTCAAGCAGTTTTGGCGCAAGCGGCGGTTGCTTATCAAGCGGAGGCTGTTGGCCCAGTTG
Source organism: Nicotiana noctiflora (assembly GCA_032618575.1). Taxonomy (NCBI): domain Eukaryota; kingdom Viridiplantae; phylum Streptophyta; class Magnoliopsida; order Solanales; family Solanaceae; genus Nicotiana; species Nicotiana noctiflora. The sequence goes on from JASVEL010013098.1 coordinate 691,545, forward strand.
GGGACGTTCCTCGCGAAGTCCAGGATATGTTGGTGTATGCCGAGGTGAGGCGAACTGTGTTCAAAGAGCTGCAGGCCGCCGGCAGAGCTACCGAGGCGGAGGTCGACGAGCAGCGCAGTCTGGCCAGGACAGCTCGTGAAGCCTGTGGCTACGGCCCTGATTCCCCAGTCTAGACGGGCGGCTCCTTTGCTGACGCGGATCAGCTGGGCATTGGGTCCTGGATCGAGAGGATATTCCGGGATGATGGTGAGGACGGCGCTGATGAGGCTGAAGGAGATGGCGGAGGCTTTGGTAGTTGAGTAGGGCTTATGTATTCTTGTAATTTGTAGCCTCCCCCCCCCCCTTTGTAAATGTGTAATCGTGTTTCAATAAAGAACTCATTTTAGTTAATGTCTCTAATCTTCCTTCTTTGTTTTTACTTCTGTATTGTCGAGGTCGACCTTAGTCTCTAATTTGTATGGCGAAGGCCCCTCTGCCTGAATTCATTCTTGAACTAGGGCAAACCCATATTTTGACTTCGAAGGCACTTAGCCTGAGTCCCAGTTTGGGTGAGGTCGGGCTTATACGTCTTGCACAGTCGTCCTTCCGACCTTTCGTTTTGCCTCGGAGAGACCGTACCATTATCTTTTAATTGTTAATGCCTTAGGCTTCCGTTTCTTAAGGCGGAGGCCGCAGCCTTCTTCTTTAGATGTTTTAGGCCTTAGCCCTTTGTTTTGTCTGGAGGAGGCTGTAGCCTTCTTCTTTGGACGTTTTAGGCCTTAGCCACTTGTTTCATCTGGAGGAGGCCGTAGCCTCCTTTAGATGTTTTAGGCCTTAGCCTTTTGTTTTGTCTAGAGGAGGCCGTAGCCTTCTCCTTTGGACATTTTAGGCCTTAGCCAATTGTTTCATCTAGAGAAGGCCGTAGCTTTCTCCTTTAGATGTTTTAGGCCTTAGCCATTTGTTTCATCTAGAGGAGGCCGTAGCCTTCTCCTTTAGATGTTTTAGGCCTTAGCCATTTGTTTCATCTGGCGGAGACCGTAGCATTTCATACAATATGGCTGTAGCCCTTTATTCATTGGAGATGGTCGTAGCCTTACATACAATATGGCCGTAGCCCTTCATTCATTGGAGATGGCCGTAGCCTTTCATACAATATGGTCGTAGCCCTTCATTCATTGGAGATAGCCATAGCCTTTCATACAATATGGCCATATCCCCGGTCCCTGTGATGTGCTATTCGTACCGACCGGTACGCTTAGCGCATCAGAATAGATTTGCAAGCAATTCCAGACATCTCCTTCATCGCCTCATTAAAAACCTCTCCGGGAAAACCCAAATTGGGACAAAACCCGATAAAGGGAAAAAGAGTACGACTTGGGGGGTGTCTCTTAGAAGTGGAAACGCTTGAGGTGTGAGATATTCCAGTTGTTTTAGAGTATCTTTCCATCCATGGTAAGCAGCTTGAAGGCACCCTTGTCTGCTGCTGCGATGATTTTGAAGGGTCCGTCCCAATTGGTTCCCAACTTTCCCTCGTTGGGATCCTTGGATGCTAGTGTTTTGGCTTTTAGCACGTAATTGCCCGTCTTGAGTGGACAAATTTTTGTCCTTTTGTTGTAGTACCTCTCGACCTGCTATTTCTGCCCACTAACCTAATATGGGCTATTTATCCTCTTTCTTCGGCCTCGTCCAGGTCTTGTAGTCGGTTTGTGTCGTTCTCATCTCCACTTATGTGTGAATATCTGAGACTCGGTTTGCTGACTTCAACTGGTATGATGGCGTCGGTTCCGTAGACTAATGAGTAGGGAGTTTCTCCTGTGGAGGATTTAGGGGTGGTTCTATGTGCCCACAATACTTCTGGTAGAAGCTCAGGCCATAATCCCTTGGCGTCTTCAAGTTTCTTCTTCATGATGTTTAATATAGTCCTGTTGGATGATTCCGCTTGGTCGTTGGCGGCTGGATGATATAGCGTTGAGAGTATTCTTTTGATGTGCCATTTGTCAAAAAAGTCGGTTGTCTTTTGTCCTATGAATTGTCATCCATTGTCGCACGTTATTTCCTTGGGGATGCCAAAGAGACATATGATGTTCTTCCAGATGAAGGCTATGACTTCTTGCTCACGGATTTGGGGGTAGGTGCCTGCTTCTACACATTTAGAAAAATAGTCAGTTTTAACTAACAAAAAGCGTACCTTTCCTCGTCCGGGAGGCAGCGGTCCGACTATATCCATCCCCCATATGATGAATGGCCATGGGGAAGTGACCGAGTGGAGGGGTTCCCCCGGCTGATGTATCATGGGAGCGAACCTTTGGCACTTCTCGCATCGTCGGACGTAGTCTGCCGCGTCTTTTTTCATTGTTGGCCAATAGTAACCGGCCTGTATCAGGCACCGCACGAGTGCTCTATTTCCTATATGGGTGCCGCAATGACCCTCATGGACTTCTTCCAATACCGGAGTCGTCTGGTTGGGCCCCAGGCACTTGGACAGGGGTCCTCCAAAAGTTCTTTGTAGAGATCGTCGTTCATCAGGCAGTATCTGGCTGCTTGTGTGCGAAGCTTTCTCGCTTCTTTTTTGTCGTGCGATAGTTGCCCTTCCTACAAGTATGATAGGAACTGGTTGCGCCAGTCCCATGTTAGGTGTAGAGAGAATACCTCGCTGCGATCGATGGCGAAATGCATGAGGGTGACGGTGCTTTCTTTGCTCAGGTTAGTAGCCGTTGCGGCCAGTATGGCCATCCGTCGGCTTCGCCGTTGTGTACCCTACATACTTGCTCGAAGCGACATTCATCGAATTGGGTCATCAGTTTACACACCTCGGCTTGATATTTTTGTAATCTTTGCTCCTTGATCTGGTAGGCCCCGGTGACTTGATTTATCACAAGTTGTGAGTCACAATGCAAGATCAGTCGGTGGGCCTCATATATGGCGGCTAAATTTAAACCTGCGATAACAGCTTCGTACTCGGCTTCGTTGTTAGTCATCCCGGGGCATCATATGGACTGACTGTGACGACCCAAAGGGTCATCACTTATTTAATTAATCAATTCGAGCTTCTGAGGCCTTAAAAACCTCATTCCATGTTGCCTCGATTTATGTGCATAATCCGAGCATGTAGCCGGAAAGATTTTGTGATAGAAAATATGAATTCTATGAGAAATTTGGATAAAAATGATATTAATATTGATATGGTTGACTTAGGTCAATATTTTTGGTAAACGGATCCGGACCCGAGATTGGATGGTCCCGAGAAGTCCGTAGGAAAATATGGGACTTGGACATGCGTCCGGAGTCGAATTCTGAGGCCTAGAGCAAGTTATGAATTTTTCTATGAAATTGTTTTTGATGTAATTGTTAAAGGAAATGAATTAATTGACCTTGGTATCGGGCTCGTATTTTGGTTCCGACGCCCGGTACAAGTCTTAAATATTATATATGTGATTTCTGTAAAGTTTGGTGACATTCGGATGTCGTTTGAGATGTTTTGGACCTTGAGTCCCAAGTTTGAAAGTTTTGAAAACCAAAAGTATGAAAATCATGAATTTGAGGCTTGATTTGATGAAAACGAGGTGATATGGGCGATGTGATCGCACGAGCAAGTTCATAATGTGTTTTTGAGGTTGTGTACATGTTTGGTTTGGAGCCCGGGGGGCTCGGGTAAAGATTTGATAGGCCGTTGGATGAAATTCTGAATTTTTGCACTGCTGGTTTTTCACCAAGCTGTTGGCTTCGCAATTGCGAAGTATTTCTTGCAATTACGAAGGGGGCAGTACAAGGCAGGGCTCGCAAATGCGAACCCTGATCGCAAACGCGAACGCCTCATAACCCAGCCTTGTTCGCAAATGCGAACAATTGTTCGCAAATGCGAACATTGCCCTTTACTGCATGTGTTCGCAAATGCGAACATTAGTTCGCAATGCGAACACTGCCCTTAAATGCCTGTGTTCGCAAATGCGAACATTAGTTCGCAAATGCGAACACTGCCTTTCCCAGCTTGGTTCGCAAATGCGAACATATGTTCGCAAATGCGAAGCCCCAGTTTTGCCTTGGCTTCGCAAATGCGAACAAAAGTTCGCAAATGTGAACTTCCCAGCCTTAGCTTATTTTTCAAACTCCAGAAATTGGTCGGGGTTCGCAATTGTGAACCCATGTTTGCAAATGCGAACACAGAGACCTGTAAAACACGATTTTCAGCTCATTTATTCACTTTTTACAAAACAAAAACACCCATTTGCGATTCTTCACGGATTCCTTCTTCATCAAAACAATTGTAAGTCACTTTTTACTTAATTCATTCAATTCCTAACATCATTAAACATGTTTTTTCATTAGAAATCAAAGGTTTTCATGGTAGAATTCTTGTTTTTGTTAGAAAATAGGGTTTTTCATAAATTGGGGAATTGGACCTCGAATTGAGGTCCGATTTTGAAACAAATCATATACATGAACTCGTGGGGGGATGGGTAACCGGATTTTGGTCCTAACCCCGAGTTCCGACCATGTGGGCCCGCGGTTGAAATTCACTATTTCGGGCAGAATGTTGTAAAAGTTGTATTTGATCTTAAGAATTAGTTTGTTGAGTAGTATTGATGATATTAAATCAATTGTGTATAGATACGATTGGATTGGAGCCAAATTTGAAAGAAAAAGACATTTCCACGGATTGAATTGTTCATAAACATTCGAGGTAAGTGTTTGTTCTATCCTAGCTTGAGGGAATAGGATTATGTGTTATGTGTTATGTGATCGAGTGCGGTGTATGGGCCTGTGGTGACGAGCATCCATACACTGGCATCTAGTATGACCGTGAGTCATTGGAAAATGATTATTTTGAGATATATTACAGATGAATTGTTATTGTGTCCCCCTTGTCGGGACTTGTTGTGAAGATGATTATTGATTGCCCTTGTTAGGACAGTTTATGAATTACTGCTTCTTTCTTTGCCCTTAACTGTGATTGTTATTTGGGTGAGGAAGAGTGATAATGCACGAAGGGTGATGTCGTGCCATGTTTATTTATTTATGCACGAAGGTTAATGTCGTGCCATGTTTTATTGATTATGCACAAAGGATCATGCCGTGCCCCGTTATTGAACCATGTACGAAGGATCATGCCGTACTATGGATGTGAGGATGAGAGTAAAAGCACGAAGGGTGATGCCGTGTACTTTATTTGCTTATTTGGTGAGGATGAGAGTAAAAGCACGAAGGGTGATGCCGTGTACCTTATTTGCTTATTTGGTGAGGATGAGAGTAAAAGCACGAAGGGTGATGCCGTGCAACTGCTTGCTATTCCTTGACTTGATATTACTTGTGTTTCCATTATACTTTGTTTTTCCTTGTGAATTTATTAACTGTTGTTAATTATTGAATTCTTTGAGATATTCCTTATTGTGTTATTACTTGGTTATTTCTTGTTATTCTGTAGTATACATATATATTGAATTGCACAGGTTTATGTGGGTGTCTGGTCCTAGGCTTGTCACTACTTCGCCGGGATAGGCCAGGCACTTACCAGCACATGGGGTCGGTTGTGCTGATACTACACTTCTGTGCGTTTTTGCACAGGTCCAGGTTACGATCAAGAGCAGCAGCAGTAGTAAATCGATTGTGTGGGAGTTGATTATATTTGAGACCGAGGTAGCTTGCAGACGTCCGCAGGCCCGACCTCTCTCTCTTTATTTATGTTATTAGCTGTAGTCTCTTTGTTCCGAGACAAACAGAATTATGTTATATTTCCTTCGGACTTTTATGTGTAGTATTCCATAGTAGTTCGTGAGTTGGTGACTCCACGTCTTGGGTAGAGGATTTCAGTATGATTTTCACTATGTAATTAGTTATTTCTATTTCGATAAAGTATTCCGCATTTATTTAATTAAACTTGTGTTAAAAACAGGATAGTATGAATACAGTGGCTTGCCTAGCTACCACGAGTAGGCGCCATCACGATCCCGATGTTGGGGAAAAATCTGGGTCGTGACACTGACAAATGCCCTCGCCCGTGGGGACCTCAAGAATGAGTCTGAGTCCCGATCCCAAGGCGTTCGCGGCCCCATCGGTGTGGAGTATCCATGGGTCATTATTAGGGGTCGTTCATAGGGCCTCCTTTTCAGCCTCAAGTGAGATGCCGGTGCTGAAGTCGGCTATGAAGTCGGCGAGGACTTGCGATTTGATGGCGGTTCTGGGGATATAGGTGATATCGTGCTCGCTGAGTTCTATAGCCCATCTGGCGAGACAGCCCGACAGTTCGGGCTTGTGTAGGATGCTTCTTAGAGGGAAGGTGGTTACTACCCGGATGGGGTGGCATTGGAAGTAAGGTCTCAGCTCTCGGGAAGCCGTGACCAATTCCAATGCCAGCTTATCGAGGTGTGGGTACCGAGTTTCGGCATCCACTAGACTCTTACTAATGTAGTAGATAGGTAATTACGTACCTTTCTGTTCGCAGACGAGCACTGTGCTGACCGCAATCTCGGAGACGGCCAGATATATTAGTAGGGGCTTGTTTGGTTCCGCCTTTGCCAGCAGTGGCGGGGATGTCAGGTACGTTTTCAATTCTTGGAGGGCCATAACGCATTCCTCACTCCAGTGGAAGCCATTATCCTTCCTCAGCACATTGAAGAATTTGTGGCACCTGTCTGATGATCGGGAGATGAAGCGAGAGAGGGCGGCTATACGACCTTTCAACTTCTTAACCTGTTTCTTACTGGTAAGTGCTTCGGGTATCGAGGCAATCGCCTTGATCTGGTTGGGGTTGACCTCGATACCTGTCTGTGATACAAGGAAACCGAGGAATTTCCTAGATGCCACGCCAAAAATTCATTTTTCGGGGTTTAACTTCATACCGTAACTGTTCAATATTTCGAAGGCCTCTCACTAGTGATCGATATGATCCTCTTTTTTGCCGATTTAACAGCATATCATCGATATAAACCTCCATGGTTTTCCCGAGTTCTTTATTGAACATCTTAGTGACCAACCTCTGGTAAGTGGCCCCCGCGTTCTTCAGCCCGAAGGGCATCATCCTGTAGCAGTAGGTACCTTGGTGGGTGATGAAGGTGGTTTTCTCCTGATCCTCCTCGGCCATCAGATTTGGTTATAGCCGGAATAGGCGTCCAAGAAGCTCAATAGCCCTTGCCCTGCTGTGGCGTCGATCAACAGATCGATATGAGGTAGAGGAAAAGAGTCTTTAGGGCAGACCTTGTTCAAGTCCGTGAAGTCCATGCACATCCTCCATTTTCCACTTTTCTTCTTGACCATTAACACGTTGGCGAACCATTGCGGGTACTTTGACTCTCTGACAGAACCGTTGGCTAGTAACTTGTCTACCTCCTCCCAGACCGCCTCATTAATGGTGGCATTAAATTTTCTCCTGCCTTGTTTTACTGGTGGATGTAATGGATCCACGTTGTGCCGGTGCGTGGCGATATCTGGCGAGATCCCCGACATGTCTACATGGGAAAAAGCAAACGTATCTGCATGTTTAGTCAAGAATTCATGGTACTTATCCACGTTTACGAGCCCGTGACCGATGTAGGCCTTCTTCTCAGGGTCGTTCTGGTCTAGCTGAACTGGGTTGAGCTCCTCGGCCGTAGCATTGCAGGCTTCTATGATGTCTGGATCCCTTTTGGCGTCGGCTGTCGGGTCTGCTTGGGTCCCCGACATGGTTTATTGCTATGCCTTCGCGCTTTCCCCGCTTAGTTGTTTGGTGTGAGCGCAATCTTTAGTTATTTTGTAACACGCCTGCGCTGTGCGCGGCTCCCCTTTGATGCTGAATATTCCACATGGGGTAGGAAATTTGATTGCTTGGTACAAGCTTGATGGGACCGCTTGCATGACGTGTATCCTCGGGCGTCCAATGATGACGTTGTATGCCGTCTCCTGGTTCATCAAGAGGAAGGTTGTTTCTAGGGTGACGCCTCCCGCAAGGACGGGCAGGGTCACTTCTCCTGATGTGCTCTCCACTGCATTGTTAAAACCGGTTAGAGTTATGCACCTGGGAGTGATTCTATCCTCGAGTCCCATCTGTGCGAGGACTCTCGGATGAATGATGCAGGCGCCGCTTCCGTCATCGATCATTACTCTCCTGAAATCGGTATCAATGATACGCAGTGTAATAACTAAAGAATCATAGTGAGGGAAACACAAATCGTCGGCGTCAGACTTATCGAAGGTGATAATCCCTTCGAGGTCATCATACTGTTCGTGGGAGATGGTTCTCTTCCATCGATGGGTGTTGATGAGTTTGACGTGGTTGATGGAGGCGTCCTCCCCTTCTCCGGTGATCATGTTTACTGTACGCGTCAGAGAGGGTGGCTCTGGGGGTCCCTTGGAGTGCTCCCTCCCACGGCCAAAATTAGCTTTTCCCTTGTCGCTGAGCAGTTCCTTTAGGTACCCCTGGTTAAGCATTCTGACGACTTCCTACCGTAGACCGATACAGTCTTCAGTCTGATGTCCTTGTTCCTAATGGAACTCGCACAGGACGTTGGATTTCCTCGTGGCTGGGTCTTACTTCATCTTTTGGGGCCACTGCACCTTAGTGCCGAGCTTCTCCAGGGCGTACACCACTTCGGAGGGCGAAATACAAAAGTTATGTGATGAAAGTAAAGGGGGCGTACCTCAATCGTTTCTGAGTGGGGCGATGTGATGCTGCACAGCATCCGTGTGGTGCAGTGGCGGAAATGATGACCTTGCGTAGGGTTGGTGTCGTTCCTTGCTAGGGTGAGGGGGGAATTCGCGGCGTCCCTCATGCCGTCGATCTCTCATTGCGTCCGGGTGCACGGCCTCCAGGCGCCTGGTTGGCCCGTTAAGATCCTCTTCATCTGCCCACACCTCAGCGCAGTAAGCATTGTAGATCTCGTCCCAAGTGGTGGGAGGGTACTTAATGAGCCGGCTCAGTAGCTTCTTGGTAGCCCTGGAGCCATCCCTGTTGAGCCTGTTCTGGAAGGCCGCTACCGCCATTCCTTCCGACATATTTGGCAGGCTCATTATTACCCTGTTGAACCTAGCGAGGAAGTCCCTGAGGCCTTCGCCAGAGGTCTGTCTGACGGCGAATATATCGTTTACCCTCGCTTCTGCTTTCTTGGCAACGGCATGCGCGGTGATGAACTTATCAGCCATTTCCTCGAAGGTCAAAATCGCCTTGGCGGGTAGTTGAGAGTACCAGGTTAGTGCTCCTTCGGTCTCTTCAGCAGTACTGACGGTACCTGTTCTTTAGATAAGTCGTTACCTTTAACTGCGGTGACGTAGTGGATGAGATGATCCTCGGGGCCGGTGGTTCCGTCGTACACCTTCAGGTATGGGGGCATCTTGAAGGTTTTCGGGATGGTGTAGGGCGCTGCTTCTTCGGAGTAAGGTTGTTCCACGAACCTTCCAACATCCCGCTTGGGTAGTAGTTTAGGCGCCCCGAGAATCTTATCAACCTTGTCTTGGTGCTCCTTCATCTGGTCATGGAGGACCTAGTTTTTGCCCTCTATCTCCTTCATTTTTCTGAGGATGGAGGCTAGTGTGTCATCATGCGTCTGAGTCTCGATAGGTTGGCTGTTGGTCCGTGTTTCTTCCTGTTCGTCTGTCGCGGTGGTGTTGCTGGTAGTCGGAGCGGTGATTTCGCAACCCTGCAGTGGTTTTTCCACTAAGCTGCTCAGGGTGCTAGTCAGCCATTCCTCCAGTAGCCTTCTGACCGCTGGAGGTGCCTCTTTTGGATTGGAGTCCCTTTCCTGAGGGATGGGGGAGGTTTCTGCTTCAGGGCGCGGTAGAGGGAGTAACGTTGATGGCTGTGCTTGCCCAAGCCTCGTTCATGGCACTCAGGAGGTTTGTGGTAACTTCTGCCACCGCCTTCGGTCGCGTGTTACTTTCAGCCATCCCGAAATTTTTTCCGATGATCGGATCTTGTGAATGTATACTATGAGTTTGATTCTCGAAATCCCCACAGACGGCGCCAAATTGTTTTGCTCAAAAGTTGTTGAATACCTTTGAACGAATCAATCAATGTAAATAAAGGAACAATCGAAATCAACGGTAATATATACTGAAGATTGATCGTCGGATTAGTGTGTGTAGATTGCCCTTACAAGAAGATAATAAAGTTTAATGTAGTATCTAGAATAAATGAGCAGTGAAAATATTGATAATAGAGAGAAGAGTGATATAGAGAGAGAGTTGTCTTATTAAAAATTGATCGATCCCTACAAATGGGGGAGGCCCTTCTTTATATAGGGAAGATGACCCCTCGCCCAACTATTACATTGACGCTAACATATTACAAGTATATTCAAAATATAAAACGGGGGAGGTTGGGGACGTCCACCTATACAGGTCCGCCGGCTCGATATTTTAAGGGCGGGACTGTATCCTTCTCGGCGTACGGCCATAAGTGAGGACGTCCCCGAATGTCGCCGTCCTCATAAGGAGGCGTCCCCATCTTGCACTTCATCCGGACCGACCACGTGTATATACGAACTAGTCGTATTTTACATCCGATTTGTCCTCATAGTATCTATGTATTTTCAAACATGCACGAGTAAGTCAGACCAAAACTAAGAGCAAAAATCTAATTTTAACCAGAAATAAGGGGGTAAAAGAAACTCACAGTAATCACTATGTAAATCTAGAGTATGTCTTCTGAAAACATAAAATAGAAAGAGATATTAAGAAGGAAGTAGAAGAAGATAATAACAATCTATGTTATGGGGTAAAAATGTATTAGGATGAAGAAGCGTGCAGACCTTAGAAACTATATTAGGAAAATAGAGAGATTGAGTAGAGCTTCTGAAAAGAGTGAGAACTTGAGAAGAAAAAGGGAAGAAAATTGTTTAGACGGAAAGGGTTTGGCAATTATCAAACGAAGGATCAATTTCAAAAAATGATACACGTGTTTATAGGAGATGGCAAAGAAGATTCAATCACCAATGACATGGCCCATGTTTATAGTACAATTTAGAGTACTTCTGGTATAAATTTGTATTGCAGTCTTCGTTCCTCTTATTCACTTACTTATATAGTACTAGTACGATTAGCCCGGGCGTAACGGGCCCAATTACATAGTTAAGACAGTAAAATTTTACTACTTCATTTTCATTGTCACAAAAGCATAATTAAAAATTTCTTTTGAACTTCCAAAAATATTGTTAAGTAGCTTATTTGCAAGTCTTACATATTTATTCCTCTTAAATTTCCAAAACCAATATACGTTCCAACTATGGGTTTTCAAAGGTAATGTAGAACTAGTCTATAACTAAGAATCTCTAATAAGTGTTGAAGCCTTGATGAAATTTATGAAAAATGAATAGGATGTTGTAACTATTGAGTACCATGCGAATGAATTCAAATATTTGATTAAGCTTCAGCGAAGATCCAAGAGTTTAAGATTTGTGTGAGATATACACAAGAGTTATTCACCTAAAAATAAATTAACTTTCAAAAAGTTATTAGTATATACAGTTCTAGGGGGCTACATATGTATTTGACCTTCTTTGAATTTGAGAAATCACTTAACTTTTTTCAATCTAAATCTTAAAAGTCCAAATGAAGTATTAAGTCAATAATTATGCAAATTCTTTGGTAGAAAACCTAACTAAAGTTATTTATAATTTCAAAAAGTATTTTTAACAAAATACAACATTTTACCTTTTTAAAAATATTGAAATATGAAGATGAAATCTATGCATCTTAATTTATTATATTGCTTTATAAAATTTAAGCCTATATGGAAAATTAAAAAAGTATGTCATGTTTTTTCTATTTTTGAAGTTTAAGGAAATTATTACACAAGAATAATATAATTGAAAAATGAAAAGCTTATGTGAGTTCACGTTTAAAAGGGTGAAATTTGGAATGGCGGCAAAAGAAAGTGTGTGAGGTATAGATAATAAAGATAATGTGAATTTTAAATAAAGCGGGGCCCACGTTTACAGAGAGTTGATAGTCTTACCGGTAAATAGAATTCAGCAAGTTTCCACGTGTAAATACAGTGGCTACTGTAAAACTTAAATGCCCCTATGACACAAGCATATTGACGGTGAGGCGTGTGTATTCTTCTGACTCTGCTCCTTCACTGGCTACTCTTTTCATATTAAATGTTGGAAGTATTTTCTTGCTATATCATCTCTATAGCGTTTCTCCTTTCTTTTTTTTTTTGAATTACTTTCCTACTCAAAATATTTCTTCCATTTACTTTTAATTTGTATCTATATGTGTGCATATAACACACATAAGCATAGATTGAAAAGCCATGAATGATAACCCAGGGCTCTTTATTTTTCAGCTAGCACCATGGATGAGACCCAAAGCTTTCTCTTTTTCTGCTTTTTTTTTTAGAAATGAAGTGGGTGCAATCTCTTGTTTGGTTTGTAATTTAGTCTAAGTAGAAACAACTTGGTTTGTAATTTAGTCTAAGTAGAAACAACTTGAATTCTTGTGTAGAGTATCGTGACAATTTTAAAAAGATAAACTAAGAAGAATATGGGTATGTCAGATGACACCATATCTATTAATTAGTACTACTTTTCAGAATATTAATTGTGCCTGAACTTTGTCAAAATTACTATAACGCACACAAGCAAATATGTAATAAAGGATGAAAACATGGGCAAATATGAAACTTTAAAAAATGGTACAAAGATGGGCTAATAGTTGATGAGGTAAGCAAGGGTAATTTCATCAACGCACTGCAAACTTTATACAGAAGCTACAATATAATTACTTTTCAACCAATGATATTGCACAGTTTTCGTGAAGTTATTAAAATACCCTCTTAATGTCTCAAGTCCTGCTGTAGCTACAGTACAATTACTTTTCAACCAATGATATTGCAGTGTCTCATGACAGACAGGCATGTTGACGGGTCCTGCCTGCTATTCCCTCTTCTAAGAAGTAGGAATTATTATAGAACTACCACTAGTAATTAGTCAATAAACATTTTGCTTTCCGTTTCGTGCTATTTTATTCAAAGTATATAGTAATACATAGTCCAATACATAACAATAAACAACAAAATATACCCAATATTATTGTTGGACGGAAAAAAATCAAGTGTCATATGAAAAGCTAGTAAACCAAACTTCAACGACGATAAATCACATAACAAAAAGAAATCTACCAAAAGAGACACAAACATTTAACGTGGTTCGGTCAACTGAACTACGTCCACAAGGGAGATGAGCAATCCACTATAATATAAGAGAGTACAAAATATCGAGAGAACAATCTCACGAAGAGGCAAACATAAGTGGTACACTAACACTTGTCTCGTAAAGTTCCCTCCCCTAAACAAGACTCTCAAGCCCCCTATGACTACATTATGGATGTTTCTGAATGTGAAGGAAAGATCCTCAATTTGGAGAAGTTCAATCCTTTTCCTACAAGAAAAAGGACTAGCCAAATATTAGAAATTTATAATTTTCTTTTACAAAAAGAAAAACTCAAATAAAGTAAATATATTTCTCTTTTTCTTCGAGAGATAAGAAAACTAAATATGGTAAGAAAATTATGACAAACACCTTATAATTCTCCCCCCTTGACCTGAATTTTCTGACAAAATAAACTTGATCCGCCTTCTTCATATAACCTTCAACAGATCACATCTCCAAATCTCCACCGCGAAGTTTGTCTCAACATGCATAGCACACCGGTCAAATATCTCAGATAAAAATCACGATTATTGTCAAATATATTGTTGCTAGAACTGAACCCGCCAAGATGAACCTATCTTAAACGTCGCTCTGATACCACTTGTTAGGACCGAAAAAATTAGGTGTCATATGGAAGCTAGTAAAGCAAACCTTTAACGGCGATAAATTGGACAACAAAAAGAAATCTATCAAAAGATACACAAATATTTAACGTGATTCGGTCAACTAACCTACATCGACAATGGTGATGAGTAATCCACTATAATAAAAGATAGTACAAAATATCGAGAGAACAATCTCATGAAGAGGCAAACACAAGTGGCACACTAACACTTGTCGAGTAAAGTTTTTCCCTCTAAACAAGATTCTTAAGCACCCTATGGCTACATTGTGGATTCTACTAAATGTGAAGAAATGATCTCAATTTATAGAAGTACAAACATTTTCCTACAAGAAAAAAGACTAGCCAAATATTGGAGATTTATAATTTTCTTTTATAAAAAGAAAAAACTAATTAAGGTAACTATATTCCTGTTTTCCTTCGAGAGATAGGTGTGACGACCCCAATTCCGACCGTAATGGCGCCCTACACAATCGCTAGGTAAGCCCGACCATTGAACACCCTCAGCCCGAGTATGAAAACTCAATACCAGTTAATTAAATATTTATAACAGATAAAAAGACTTAATGATTCAATTGATAGATAGAAAAAATACTGAAAGTCATGATAACATCGATATAACTCTCAATTACCAGCTAGTAGCCAACCCCGACTCTCACCCCAACTGCGAGTAAGACCATTCCTCCTCCATTAATCCTTTTCTTTTTTGTTTAGGGGTGGATGATTTGTTAATCCAACATAAATTTTTGCATAAAATAATGTATCTAGTTGACTGCGTAAGAAAAAATACACTGCACCCATTACTCAGAGTATTAAATTATCACAGTATTGAAGCTTCTTTTAACCGAGCTAGTTGATGAAATTACTTGTTCTTTGTTTGGTGAAAGTATTGCAATATTCTATACAATTTTGTTGTGGGGCTAAGTGTTCATTTTTTTCCTGATTTAATATTATCCAATGTGGATAAATTTGAGTGCCTTTTAGTTTTTCTGTGTAGCCTGTTGTGGTGTTGGCTAAATTCTTTTATTATAATTTTCAGCCTATGTGGTTAAATTTGAGACATTCTTTTAGTTTTTCTTGGTGCATGGGGAAGAGTGTTTGGTTGTGCAATAGCGTGTAAGTGGAAAGAACACTATCTTTTACTTATAGTATGTTTTGCAGTACTTCTCTAATAATACATAGCATTGTTATGATATGTTTAGACTTTAGATATCGTTGAGCTCCAAATACTATTCAGTTATTCTTTGGCCGAAAGAATGGTTGGTTGATAAATGTACATACTTCACACTTTTATCGTGCTACTTGTTGCTAAAGAATATGAATTGACTGCTTATATAATTGCTAAACGATCCTAGTTTTGATACGGAAGCACAGTTGTTGTTAATCCAGCTTGTTAATTTCCAAAAGTTTTTCATTGTTAAGATTGAAAGATATGAGGTTATAACTTTTCTCAAGCCGCAATAAATTAGATTAACAGAGTTGATCATTTGTTGGTATCAATTACATGCATTCATGTATATACTGATCTCTAACCATACATCCACCATTATATATACCATGTGTTTGCGTGTGAAACCGTTGACAGTAGATAGACAACCATAGGTGAGTATAACAGTCTGCGTGTATCTATGTACAGAATATTACCTCTTTCTCAATGTACTTTGCAGCTGTTGTCCCTTATATTTTTCTGCTACTTTTTGTTGTATGCTCAGCGAGACATTATATTTTTCTGCTACTTTTTGTTACCTCTTTTTATTTTTGTCGTTTGTTCTTTTCCTTATTTTTGGCATTGGCTTATAAAAGCCAAGCCTAAAATGGTTAAACGTTGCAATTAGAAGAATGAAAGGGAAGATGCAACCAACCCATTCTCTACTTACAAAGTTACAATTTGAGAAATTCTACTATACCCATTCTTATTTAATGACTTTATTTATTCTCTTTTATAGGTGAAGCAACTGAAGAAAGGGAAGATAGAGATAGGAAGATCTAGACCTTTACTTAAGAAGAACTTTGAGTTGTTGTCGATTTTCTTGGAGTCTTTTGTTATAACATTTGAAACTTTAAGTTTTGAAGTGTTGAACTGTAAAATTTATGTAATTGGTTTAAAATTTTTTGCTATTATCGTTATTCTTAGCTTATTGGATATGAAAAATTATGAAGTGTTTTATCTTTTTATTTATATAAATTACATGTTATAATTACAAATATTTCTAGGTAGTAATGTCAATTAAACTATTTAAAATAGCCTAATAGAACCGTTGCAATAAGCACAAATGTCGTTGCCATAGCCATTCTAAATCGTTCTGATAGGTTTTGCAAACCGTTCCGATAGGTGTGACAAACCGATGCAATTGGCAATTGAAACTGATGCAATAGAAACAAAGCTGTTGCGGTAGCGCAATGAAACCGTTAATAAACATTGCAATAGCACACATAACCGTTGCAATAAACTATATTGTAACAGTTTTCAACCATTGTAGTAAATAACATAGTAACAGTTCACAACCATTGCATAAACTATATGGTAACGATATTCAACCGTTGCAGTTGAAATGAACACTCGTTGCTTCAGACAGAGGGAAAACCGTTGCGATAGCTTGATCTATAGCAACAGTGTGGTCAACTGTTGCCAAAACCGTTGTTGTAGATCTATTGGCACGCGAGTGGATGTCACGGTCGCTGAACCTTTCCAATACAGCTATGGCAACGGTTGGCCTATCAATTGCAACAGTTTACCTGTTGTTTCCATATGCCCATTTTCTTGTAGTGAGAGCCGCTAATATAACAGGGTAAGAAATCCTCAGTAGTACAGAGTTCTAAAATGTGGAAAGATAAAAGGGATAAGGGGAGGAATCGAGTTCTGCAGATGTCAGGGAGCTACCTCGACAACTCCTGAAATCTCTGGAAGCAGCAAAGCAGCTCCACTAAGCTCCCGAAACACCTAAATCTGCACACACACGGTGTAGGGAGTAAAGTGAGTACTTCCAACTCAGTGGTAATAGACATATATAATGGCCGAAAGTTAGAAATCCTAAAATATTACAATGCAAAGCTATAAAAAATAATTCAACACATTTAATGGTGGAATAACATAGAGCAATGACAGGTAAAATAGATAGATATCGATTGCATGAATGCAATGCAATGCACATGACGTCTACGGCACACAACCCGATCCATTTGGGTACTCGCGCTCACTGTGGGGGTTCAGACTCCGGAGGGGATCCTTTAACCCAAGCGCAAATCATCATAGTATTCGCTGCGACGTGCATCCCGATCCACACTTAGTCCAGATATATGCATGTAAGCCACGACACAGTCAAATTTATCATTTTCAGTTCAAATTATTAGGAATTATAGATTTAAGTGTTTAAACCTTTAGCAATTTACTAATCATTTCGAGACAATGTTTAACTCAAGACTGATATCATGAAAATATGCTAAGCATCATGGAAACGGTGATAATAATCCCTAAGGGATCCAAATAATCGGCATACAACCCATATATACTCATAACAATCCAAGTAGGATGTTTACCAATCAATTTCTAGTCAATAACACAGTATGAACATCACTCGGACGGACTAAGACATAGTCCCCAATCACAAATGATCCCCCGCATTCACCGTAGAGTACGTGTATCGCCTCAATATAGCGTCACAATGTGTATCAATTTCTAGTCAATAACATAGTATGGACATCACTCGGACGGACTAAGACATAGTCCCCAATCACAAATGATCCCCCGTACTCACCGTAGAGTACGTGTCTCGCCTCAATATAGCGTCACAGTGTGATATACCGGGTTTCAAACCCTCACGTCATCACCTATATCTATTACTCACCTCAACCCGGCCACAAGACTAGTCCACTAAGCCTTTTCCTCTCCTCGCGCGTCGAATCTGATCAAAACCACAAGGAATACGTTATAATAAGCTAATGGAACATAACCTAATTGAAAAAACTCGAAAACACCAAAAATCACGAAGTTGACAAAACCCGATCCTCGGGCCCACTTCTCGAAAGAATAAGAAATTTACATCACCCGATTTCTCATCTCGCCAAGAGTCCGTACATATAAAATTCATCAAAATTGGAGACCAAATGCTCCCTCAAATCCAAAATTCTCATTTGAAAACCTAAGCCCTAGTTCTTCAAGTTTCACCCAATTTTCCAAGAATTAAAGATGGATTCTTCATTAAAATAGCATTCCTAGGTCACGAGACATACCTCCAATCGATCTTCATCATAACCCTCTTCAATTTCTACCAAAAAGCTCTTGAGGTGGTTCAAAAATGGAGGAAATAATGAATGGGTCGCAGATGAAATGTTACTAAACCCTTTTGCCCAGCTGATGATCCTTCTTCCCGAACGCGATGGCCCACTCACGTTTGAGATGGACAAAAATCCAGTGGGCCCATTTTACTCTACACGAATGCAGAGCCCGTCCCGCAAAAGCAATGACCAGGGGCCCCCAAAACCCCCTCTACCCAAATGCGGGGTCCTAACCACGAACGCGAAGACCAACGGCCTCACGCCTACGCAAACGCGGCCTATGCCTCGCGAACGCGAAAGCCAAAATAAGTCTGCAAGTGCTCTGAAAAATCTGCAATTCCTCAACTCCTCGAAACTCTATATTAGCTATCCGAATTCACCCAGATGCCCTAGGGACCTCAACCAAAACCACATATATGATCTATTACCTTATTCAAACTTGCTCGAACCATCAAAACATTACCATTAACACCAAAATCACCAAACCAAAGCTTAAGTTTATCAAATTCTTCTGAAACTCACATTCGATCAAAAACCTGACCAAAACACCTCCAAATGATCTGAAATTTTACCCGCACATCCAAAATCAACTAATGAAGCTACAACAACTCTCAGAATTCCATTCCCGCCCTCAAATCAAAATCTCACCTATCAACCAGAATTCGCCAAAATTCAAACTTCGCCAATTCAAGCCTTATTCTACATCGGACTTCCAAATTCAATTCCAATTGCACTTCTAAGTCACATGTCATCCACCAAAGCTAACCAAATCAAAGGAATTCACATCTGAGCCCTCTAACTATATAGTCAACTTCCGATTGACTTTTCCAAAACAAGCTTCTCTCTAAGAGGCTAAGTGCCTCATTTCCAACTAAAACCACTCCAATTCTACCCGTTCAACTCAAATACTGATATTCAAACATATGCAACATAATATGGAGGAACAATGACTGTAACTCACGTGACGACGGGCTAGGTCATCACAATAGGAAAATCAAATATGGTAAGAAAATTATGGCAAATACCTAATAATTATCCTACTCTATAGGATTTAGGAAGGGTGGTGTGTACGCATACCTTATCCCTGCCTTATGATAATAGAAATGCTGTTTTTAATAGACCCTCGGTTGTTTTCAATAGACCCTCGGCTCAGGAGCATAAGAACCACATTAATAAAAATAGAGACAAGAAGAGACAATACCAAAGCCATATAACAGCAGAATAACAACAAGATAATAAGGCGGTCAACAATGAAATAAAATAACTGTTAGTCATAAATACCTACTACCAACAAAAAGTGAGACTGCGTGCCCAGGGGCAGACGCACGTTAAACAAAACAGTGTCAGACGACACCGCTTCATCGAATACTTTTACTAAATATATGTATAAATACAATAAGAAAATGGATAAATAGTAAGAAATAACACTACTTAACATAAATTTCCTCTTGGAGCGTTAGTTATGTGCCTCATTTTTCTCTAAGAAAGTCAGAGGTTTGAATCCCAACTAATGCTATTACTTTTCCAAATATTTTCGAGAGCCTCTTGGTTAAAAACTGTGATCAAGTAGAATTAAACTTGTCACGACCCCAACTTAGTCGTTATGGCGCCCATCACACTACTAGGCAAGTCTGACCATTTACGACAACAACACCATTCTATTAGACAAATTAAGATAATAACCATTTAAGTCATAGTTCTAAAATAACGATAACATTGCAGGAAAAATCCAACAAAATACCAATACAGACCAACAAGGACCTGGTGTCACGATCATGAGCCTCTAAAATACAGAGTAACATCCTACTACAAAGTCTGTCTAAAAATTGAGAATACAGAAACAAAAGGATAGGGATAGAAGGGAGAATCATCGGATGTGAACGCCCTGCAGCTACCTCAAATACTACCGAGATAAGAACTTTGGATCAACTGGATCTACTTAACCTGAGACTGCCCTGGATCTGCACGCAAGGTGTACGGAGTTAAGTGAGTACTCCGACCCAGTGAGAAATAAACATAACTAGAGTCTGAAAGTAACAAAACGCATAAAATGCACAAAGTACTTTATATTTAGCAGTTCATATCCAAAATAGTGGGAACATTATACAACAAGTAACACAGTTAAGAAATAATCCATGAAATAATGAAACACATGTAACGGTACACTCTAGTACCCGCTGCGGCGTGCAACCCGCTCCACTTATTTAACGTCGATGACGATCACTTGGGGTGTGATAGACTCTGGAAGGGCTCCTATAACCCAAGCGCAATATCTGCCATGTCATGGCATCAAACATGCTCACGGACTCAATATTAATATATCATTGATGTAGTGTGTAGCCCGATCCATAACAAGGAAATCATCCTCACATTCGGGTCCTTGACCCATCTCAGTCAAATAAATATGTAGCCAATCGAGCATGACTTACTTTTGGGGTCTCAACCCTCTTATCCCTTTTCATTTAATATTCATGATTTAAAAACACACTTATTATATTGTTTCAGTAATAGAAAACATTACTGATAGTATGTGATATGTGCACAAGTGAGATAAAACACATAAGGATCCCCTAAGGATTCTACAGGTCCACACAAGGCCCCAAACACAGTAATAACCCCAATTCACAGTGATAAAGTATGCCTCTCAATCGCCCATATAGTAGAATCACACTCGGGATGGACTAAGTCTCAATCCCCAATAGTAAATGACCCTGCACTTACCATGGAATGCGTGTCACGACTCAATATAGCGTTACGATGTGAAAGTTTGGGGTTTTTAACCCTCAGAGCAACAGCTACATCAATTACTCACCTCAAACCGTCTAAAGATTTAGTTCGCCAAGCCTTCTCATCTAGAATCAACCTCCTTACACGCCGAATCTGGCCAAAACCACAAGGAATATGTTATTTTAAGCTAATGGAACATAACCCAATGGAAAGAGTTCGAAAAATACCTAAAAATACGAAGTTGGCAAAACTCGAGCCCCAGGCCCACTTCTCGAAAAATTATGAAATTTACACCACCGGATTCCTCGTCTTTCCATGAGTTCGTACATATAAAATACACAAGAATTGGAGTCCATTTGCCCCCTCAAATCATCAATTCAAACTCTCTTAAGTTTCAAGCCCTAACCCCCTTTTTTAACCTTTAATTCCTTGAAATTCAGTGATTAATCAATATTTTTACACCATAATAACATAATCCGAGTCCAATAATTCATACTTGATGAAAACCCTTCGAATTCTATTCAAAATCGCCCAATAAACCGCCTATGTGGAAGTCCAAAAAATTTTCTTCTCTTTCAAAAACCGTGAAACACTGTTCACTAAAACCCCTTCCAGGTTTCGCTTTTGCGGTTATTTTTCCACACCTACGGTCACTGCATTTGCATCCAAATGACCGCTTATGCGGTCTAAATTAAATCTCCAGGGACTGCTTCTGCGGTCTTAAACCGCACCTGCGGTTGCCGCTTGTGCGGACCTTTATCTGTTTTTGCAAACCCTTATCTGCATCTGCGGAACCGCTTCTACTGTCCTTTTTCCGCAGATGCGAAAATAACAGAAGCCAGAAAAACCAGACCTTCAACATGCTTCAAAACTCCCGTTTAACTACACACAATCACACCAAGGCCCCCGAGGCCTCAACCAAAGGCACCAAAACATCCTAAAACCTTATTCAAACTTGTTCCAATCCTCAAAATACGTCTACCAACGCTAAAACCATTAAATCACATCGAATTCAAGCCTAAAGTTTTTTAAAACTTCCGCAATACACATTCGATCAAAAACACGACCAAACAATGTTCGAATGACCTGAAAATTTACAGACATATCCAAAATCATCTAACGAAGCTATTACAACTCTCATAATTCCATTCCGACCCTTGGATCAGAATCCAACCTATCAACCAGAATTCGCCCAAAATTCAAACTTTACCAATTCAAGCCAAATTCTACACCGGACCTCCAAATTCAATTTCGATCACACTCCTAAGTCACAAATCATCCCCCAAAGCTAGCCAAATTGCCGGAATTCACATCCGAGTCCTATAACTATATAATCAACTTCTGGTTGACTTTTTTAAAACAAGCTTCTTTCTAAGAGGCTAAGTGCTTCATTCCCAACTAAAACCAACTCAATTCTACCCGGTCAACTCAAATACTGATATTGAAACATAAAGAAACATAATATAAGGGAACCGGGATGGTAATACACATGATGACGGGCCGGGTCGTCACATCCTCCCCAACTAAAAAAAATGCTCATACTCGAGCTGGTCAAGAAACATACCTGGAGTCTCAAACAAGTGAGGATATCTGCTCCGCATCTCCTGCTCGGTCTCCTTAGTAGCCTACTCCACGGGCCGACCTCTCCACTGCACCTTCACCGAAGTTATATCTTTTGACATCAACCTCCAAACCAAACGACCCAAAATAGCCACTGGCTCCACATCCTAGGTCGAATCATCATCCAATTGTACTGTACTAAAGTCCAACACTTGAGATGGGTCCCCAACATACTTCTGAAGCATATATACATGAAATACCGAGTGAACTCCCTACAGACTAGGTGGCAAAGCAAGCATATAGGCCACCTCTCCAATCCTCCTAAGTATCTCAAAAGGGCCAATGAACCTCGGACTCAACTTTCCTTTCTTTCCAAACTGCATGACACCCATCATAAGCGAAACATTCAGCAAGACCTTCTCGCCCACTATATAAGATACATATTGGACCTTCCGGTCCGTATGACTTTTCTGACGCGATTGAGCTGTATGAAGTCTCTCCTAGATCATTTTCACCTTATCTAAGGCATCCTGGACCAACTCTGTCCCCAACAACCTAGCCTCGCTGGGCTCAAACCAACCAACCAGAGATCTACATCGTCTCCAATATAAGGCCTCATATGGCTCTATATGAATGTTAGATCGATAGCTATTGTTGTAAGCAAACTCTGCAAGAGGCAAGAAATTAGCACCAAGAACCTCCAAAGTCAATAACACAAGCACGCAACACGTCCTCCAATATCTGAATGGTACGCTCTGACCACCCATCCGTTTGAGGATGAAACGTTGTGCTCAGCTCTACCTGTATACCCAACTTTCACTGAAAAGTCCTCCAGAATTGAGAAGTAAACTGAGTACCCATGTCTGATATAATGGAAACTGGGACCTCATGCAACCGTACAATCTCTCGAATGAAAATCTTTGCTAACCGCTTCGATGAATAGGTAGTACACACTGGAATGAAGTGCGCGGACTTGGTCAGCCGATCCATAATAACCCAAATTGAATCACACATCCTCGCTATTTGAGGGAGACCACTCACAAAGTCCATAGTAATCCATTCCCATTTCCACTTGGGAATATCCCTATGCTGAAGTACACCACCAGGTCTCTAATGCTCATACTTGACATGCTGATAGTTGAGATACCTAGCTACATGACTCACAATATCCTTCTTCATTCTCCTCCACAAGTAATGCTATCTCAGATCCTAATACATTTTCGCGGCACCTGGATGAATAGAATACCGCAAGCTATGGGCCTCCTCCAATATCAACTCCCGAAGCCCATCTACATTGGGCACGCAAATCTGGCCCTGCATCCTCAATATACCATCACTATTAATGGTCACATCCCTGTCATCATCATGCTGAACTCTGTCCTTAAGGATAAGAAAATGTGGATCATCATACTAGTGCTCTCTAATGTGGTCATACAAGGAAGACCGAGATACCACATAAGACAACACCCGACTAGGCTTCGAATCTAGCCTCACCATCTGATTGGTCAAAGCATGGACATCAACTGCAAAGAGCCTCTCCTCAACTGGAATGTACGCCAAGCTACCCATACACATCGCCTTTCGGCTCAAGCCATCGGCCACTATATTGGCCTTCCCCGGATGATACAAAATGGTAATGTCATAATACTTGAACAACTCAAGCCATCTCCGCTACCTCAAATTAAGATCCTTCTATTTGAACAAGTGCTAAAGACATGATATGCCATATAATTAGTGCCTCCAAATCTTCAAAGCATGAACTATAGCAGCCAACTCCAAATCATGTATGGGGTAGTTCTTCTTATGCGGCTTCAATTGACAAGAATCATATGCAATAAATCTACCCTCTTACATCAACATCGATCCCAACTCTCGAAGCATCATAATACACGGTATAAGAACCGGAAGCTGATGGGAAGGCTAACACTAGAGCTGTGTCAAAGCTGTCTTGAGCTTCTAAAAGCTCCCCTCACACTCGTCCGACCATACAAATGGTGCACCCTTCTGTGTCAACTTGGTCAAGGACGAAGAAATAGATAAAAATCCCTAGAGAAATCGGCGATAATACCCTACCAAACTGAGGAACACCGCCTTTATCACTAGACACCACATGTCCCAGAAAAGCTATGGACCTAAGCCAGAACTCAGACTTGGAGAACTTTGCATAAAGCTTCTTCTCTCTCAATCTCTGTAATACTACTCTCAAATGATGAGCACGCTCCTCCTGGCAACGTGAGTACATCAGGATGTCATCAGTAAACACAATCACAAATGAATCTAGATACGGCCGAAACACGATGTTAATCAAGTGCATGAATGTGGCTGGGGCATTAGTCAGCCCAAAAGACATATCTAGAAACTCATAATGCCCATATCTCATCCTGAAAGTTGTCTTCATAATATTAGAATCCCTAATCTTCAGATGGTGATAGCTTGAACGAAGATAATTCTTTGAGAATACCCTTGCTCCAAGGAGCTTATCAAACAAATCATCAATGCACGGTAGGGGATACTTGTTCTTCACTATCACCTGGTTCAACTGCCTGTAATCGATGCACATCCTCATTGTACCATCTTTCTTCTTGACAAACAAGACCGGTGCACCCCACGGTGACACACGGGCGAATGAACCCCTTATCTAGGAATTCCTGAATCTACTTCTTCAATTCTTTTAACTTAGCTGGTGCTATACGATAGGGATGAATAGAGATGGGTTGAGTGCCCGACACCATATCAACAGCAAAATCAATGTCCTTGTTCGGCGGCATGCCCGATAGGTCTGCTGCAAACACATCAGGGAAATGCCTCAAAACGGAAACTGAATCAAGACTAGGTGGCTCAGCTTCAACATCTCTCTCAAATGCCAAATACGATAAACAACCCTTCCTGATCATTCGCTGGGACTTTAAGAAAGAGATTACCTTGCTGGGTACATAATCAGTCAAACCATGCCACTCAATCCTCGGAACACCTGGCATAGCCAACGTGACTATCTTTGCATGACAATTCAAAATAGCATGACACAGAGATAACCAGTCCATGCCCAGGATAACATCGAAGTTTACCATGCTCAAAAGCAACAAATAAACTCGGGTCTCTAGACCCCCAAATTGTAACAAGACAGGACCGATACACATGGTCCACAAGAATAGTATCACCCACCGGGGTAGATACGTGCACAAGTGAAGCAAGACACCCTCGAGTCGTACCCAGATGATGGAAAACATATGAAGACACATAAGAGTTTGTAGATCCGGTATCAAATAAAATAGAAGCATCCATGTTGCATACTAAGATGATACCTTTAATAACTGCATCAGGTGCAATGGAATCCCTCCTATCTAGAAGAGCATAGAATCGAGCCTGACCACCACTAGGTCGATCTCCACCCCTAGGGTGGCCTCTAGCTGCCTGACCCCACCCCTACCTGATTGGGATGGTACCGAAGTAGATGGAGTAGAAGAGGAGGGTTGATCCCTCTACTAAGACCGACCACCATGAAACCGAGGACGTTGTCTCCTTATGTGGCCAAACTCACCACACTCGTAGAAACTGCCCGGTGCTGGATAAGGGGACTAAAAAGAACCCATTGCACCAGAATGACCAGCCGATGCGTGCTGCACAGAAGAACCCTAAGATGAATGGGCATATGCTGAGCTCTAAGTCGGGAGGGCACTAAGTGAAGACTGGACCTGCTAAAAGCCCTGATGACCGTGGTCTGAAGATGCCTCGCGATACTCTAGACGAGTTGAGTGATGAGGCCTAAAAGAACGACCTCTGCTCTACTGAACCTGGCCCCTAGATAGAGCACAATTGAAGCTACCTAATCTGTGAGGCCTATTGGCCTCCCTCTCCTCTATCTCCTAACAGCGAGCCATCTAAATATCACGAGCAATATCCACTACATCCTCAAAGGTATGGCTCAGGATTCTCTCGAGTCATCAAAATACTGATGGGATAAATGAGTTCATCCACAAACCACCTAATCCTCTCCCGATTAGTCGGGATTATCCATGGAGCATAACGAGCCAACTCTGAAAATCTCACCTTATACTGCGTCACTGTCATATCTCTCTGACGAAGCCACTTAATCGATCTACATAGCTCCTCCCTCTGAGACTGCGGTAACCACTTCTCTAGGAAGAGAGTGGAGAACTCCTGCCATGACAAAGACGCTGCACCTATCGGCCTACGACGCTCATATGCCTCCCACCAAGTAAAGGCTTCTCCTAAGAACCGAAAGGTAGTAAATGATACCCCGCTCGACTCTAAGATCCTTGTTGTCCGAAGCATATGTCGACACTTGTCGAGAAAACCATAGATATCCTCGCCTGGAACACCACTAAAAGTAGGATGTGAGAGCCTACTGAACCTCTCAAGATGACATTGCTCATTGTTTGACATAGTTGGAACCTCATCACCCTGAATCAGGGTAATCGGCTGAACTGGGGCAACTTGCTGAGCCGGTGGCACCTCTGGTATCTGTAAATGCTACACTACCTGCTCAGGTGTGCGAGCAGTGGGGGTCTGATGACCACTCCCGGTCTGGGAAGTAACTGCGCTAGTAGTGGCCGAGACTGCCTAAGCCAGGCTAGTGAAAACCGATAGAATCTGAGCTAAGGCCTCCTGAAGACCTGGAATCACAATAGGCACATCTGATGCCTGAGCAGGTGCTACTGGAGTCTCCACAACTGGAGGCTGGTCCTGAATGGGGTCAACTGGTGCTGCCCCTGCTGCTTTGCCTCGACCATAATCACGGCTGCGTCCACGGCCTCTAAAGGGTAGCAATGGAGGTCATTCGCCACGTTCGCTAGCACGGGTTCTCGCTATCTGCGAGAGAATAGAATATAGAAATTTTATTCTTGGATAAACAAAGCCGCACGATAAGAATTTCAAGATTTGAAGTTTTCCTAAAGGTTCTGCAGCCTCTCGAGGATAAATACAGACGTCTCTGTACCGATCTGTGAGACTCTACTAAACTGACTCATGATTTGCTAGACCAAGTAGCCTAGGCTCTGATACCAACTTGTCACGACCCCAACCCGTTCGTGATGGCCCTCAGCATACTACTAGGCAAGCCTGACCATTTACGACAACAACCCCATTTTATTAGATAGATTAAGATAAAAGCCATTTAAGTCAAAGTTCTAAAATAACGTTAACAGTGCAGGAAAAAAACAAGAAAATTTCCAATATATCCCAATAAGGACCTAGTGTCACGATTATGAGCCTCTAATATATAGAGTAACATTCTACTACAAAGTCTGTCTATAAATTGAGAATACAGAAATAAAAGGATAGGGATAGAAGGGAGAATCATCGGTTGCGAACGCCATGCAGCTACCTCAAATACTCCCAAAATAAGAACTCTGGATCTACTCAGCCTGAGACTGCCTGGATCTGCAGCAAGGTGCATGGAGTAAAGTGAGTACTCCGACCTAGTGAGTAATAAACATAACTAAAGCCTAAAAGTAAAAAAAATGTAGAAAATGCACAAAGTACTCTATATCTAATAGTTCATATCCAAAACAGTGGGAACAATATACAACAAGTAACACTGTTAAGAAATAATGCATGAAAGAATGCAACACATATAACGGTACACTCTAGAACCCGCTATGGCGTGCAACCCGCTCCAGTTATTTAACATCGACGGCACTTACTAGGGGTGTGTACAGACTCTGGAGGGGCTCCTACAGCCCAACCGCAATATCTGCCATATCGTGGCATCAAACATGCTCACGGCCTCAATATCAATATATCATCGCTGCGACATGCAACCTGATCCATAATAAGGAAATCATCCTCACACTCGGGTCCACGACCCATCTCAGTCAAATAAATGCATAGTAGAAAATAAATCATCCTCACAATCGGGCATGACTTATTTTCGGGGTCACACCCCTCTTATCCCTTTTTATTTAATATTCATGATTTAAAAACACACTTCTTTTATTATTTCAATAGTAGAAAATATTACTCAGAGTATTTGATATGCACACAAGTGAGATAAAACACATAAAGATCCCCTAAGGATTCTATTGGTCGGCACAAGGCCCCAAACATGGCAATAAGCCCAATTCACAGTGATAAAGTATGCGTCTCAATTGCCCATATAGTTGAGATCACACTCGGGATGGACCAAGTCGTAATCCCCAATAGTAAACGATCTCGCACTCACCTTGGAATGCGTGTCACGCCTCAATATAGAGTTACAATGTGAAAGTCTGGGTTCCTAACCCTAAGGGCAACAATTATATCAATTATTCACGTCAAACCGGCTAAAGAACTAGTCTGCCAAGCCTTTTCCTCTAGAATCTACCTCTTCGCGCGTCAAATCTAGCCAAAACCACAAGGAATATATTATTTAAGCTAATGCAACATAACCCAATTGAAAGAACTCAAAAAATACCCAAAAACACGAAGTTGGCAAAACTCGAGCCCCGGGTCCACTTTTTAAAAAATTACAAAATTCACACCACCGGATTCCTCGTCTCGCCACGATTCCATACATATAAAGTACACAAGAATCGGAGTCTATTTGACTCCTCTAATTATCAATTCAAACTCTCTTATGTTTCAAGCCTAACCTCCTTTTTAACCTTTAATTCCTTGAAATTCAGTGATTAATCCATATTTTTACACCAAAATAACATAATCCGAGTCCAATAATTCATACCACATTAAATCCATTCGAATTCTCTTCAAAATCGCCTAATAAACCACTTAAGTCGAAGTTCAAAATATTTTCTTCTCTATCAAAAAATTTAAAACACTGTTAACTAAAACCCCTGCTAGGTTTCGGTTCTGCGGTTATTTTACTGCACCAGTGGTCACCACATTTGCATCCAAATGACCACTTATGCGGTCTGACTTAAATCTCCAGGGGCCGCTTCTGTGTTCTTAAACCACACATGTGATTGCCGCTTGTGCAAACCTTTGTCCGTTTTTGGGTAAGAGCTCCCAGCCTCCCAAAACTGCTTTTGTGACCTATTAGCCGCATCTATGGAACCGCTTCTGCCGTCCCTTTTTCGCAGATGCGAAAATACCAGAAGCCAGAAAAACCAGACTTTCAACATGCTTCAAAACTCCCGCTTAACCATCCGAAATCACATCGAGCCCCACGGGACCTCAACCAAAGGCACCAACACATCCTGAAACCTTATTCAAACTTGTTCCAATCCTCAAAACACGTAAAACAATGCTAAAACCATTAAATCACATTAAATTCAAGTCTAAGTTTCTTCAAAACTTCTGCAATACGTATTCGATCAAAACCCCGACCAAACGACATCCGAATGTCCTAAAAATTTGCAAACATATCCAAAATAACCTAATGAAGCTACAACAACTCTCGGAATTTCTTTCTGACTCTCGGATCATAATCCCACCTATCAATTGGAATTTGCCCAAAATTCAAATTTCGCCAATTCATGCCTAATTCTACATCGGGCCTCCAAATTTAATTCTGATCGCACTCCTAAGTCATAAATCATCCCCGAAGCTAGCTGAATCACCAGAATTCATATCCGATCCCGCTAACTATATATTCAACTTCCGATTGACTTTTCTAAAACAAGCTTCCTTTTAAGAGGCTAAGTGCCTCATTCCCAGCTAAAATCAACTTAATTCTACCCGATCAACTCAAATACTGATATTGAAATATAAAGCAACACAATATATGGAAATAGAATGGTAACTCACGTGACGACGGGCCGGGTCGTCACAGAACTCGAGACCTTTCTAACTTAAGACTCAACAATAATAATGGACTAAAGCTATTTATTATATAGAAATATGATAGATAAAGTTATTTATTCCTGTTCTTTTATAAATTTCGATACTAAAATTCCTATGTACGGTCCTGTGAGTGCCAATACTATTGTTATGAACACTCTAGACTACCTACTCTATTCCATTAATAATCGACCTCGGTAGATATTTTATTTACTGTGTATTACTTTAGTTAATCATTATACTAATTATATAATTGATTTATAATATTAGCTTGTAATATGTAGATTGTTACCCGAGACCGTTAATTTTTGTCGTCAACATATTTTACTAGATAACTAGTTTTAGGGTACGTGTTCTGCGCGTGTTTCCTATATCAATAAAATATACTATTTCAAAAAATTATAAAAAATTAATAAATAACGGGTTTGACCTTTATATTTTTTTAATGTTTTTTATAAGTTCTTGAAAATGGTGACTACTAAATATTTTATTTAGCCGACTCAATGAAGAAGGAATTCTCTTTATAAAAGTTCCTAGATGTCTTGTTGTAGTTTGTGAAGACTTCTATAAAAATCTATAAAAGTTCCTAGATGTCTTGTTGTAGTTTCTGAAGACTTCTATAAAAATCTATATATAATTAAAAGCCAAAGATAAAAGTTACTCATGAAGTCAAATGTCACAATAATAACATGACACGTGGCATATTAGGACATTGGTCCTAATTATTAGGAAGTTGAATTTAGAATTATAATTTTATTTATTTTAAAGAAAATATAAATGACAGTTTTTCTTTTCAAAATTTAAATTCAGAATTTTTATATTTTAAACTAAAATAACTGATTGTACTTATAATAAATAAAGGACACATTTTTTTCTCTATTTAAAAAGAAAATTAATTTTAGATTAATTGAAATTTTAAAATTATTTTACATATAAAAAATGAAAATAATAAAATAAAATTAAAAACTACTATATATATTACTTTATTTGGATTTAATAAATATAGATATCTTATAATTAAATATTATAATAAAAAAACAACGAAAATAAATATATACATAAAATAACTACCCATTCAAATAGGGTGGGAGTAGTTTCAAGTTTGAATTGTTAACTTATTTTAAAATAAAAAGAAAACAATTAACCTATAAAAAGACAAAAAATGAGAAGAAACAATGCCCATTCAAATCAAGAAGTGGTTTCAAGTTGGAGTTTCAGAATAACTTCAAATAAAAAAAAATAAAAAGAAAAAAGAATTGCCAATTCATATTGGGGAGTAGTTTTATATTGGAGTTTTAAAATTATTTTAAATTAAAAAAAATAAAAAATCTATTTATATATAACTATAAAAGATGAAAATAATAAAATAAATAAAACACACACACACACACACACACACACACACATATATATATATATATATATATATATATATATATATATATATATATATATATATATATATATATATGTGTGCATTAGACAAAAACCCCTTATGAAGCCAAGTTGCAAAATCCTTAAAAGACACTTGATATTTTAAGACATTGCTCCAAATTATTTGGAATAAAAATTGGAATTACAATTTTATTTTAATTAGGAAGTATAATCTTTTGTTAATTAAAATTCAAAACCGTTCAAAACTCTTAAAACCCGTAAATTCTAAACCGTTCCAACTTATCACTTCAAAATCGTGCAAGCATCTCTTCAAATTCTTGATTTTATTTTTAAATTATTAATTAAATTTATTTGTTAAAACCTTTTACTCCACCTTCAACTGTGTAACTAATAATTTTGTATACTGGGTAGCAACTGTTCAAAACTACAAATATATATTTCTTCCACAATTACACGTTCTTCAATTCTAATGTTCCTTCATCTATCTACATCTCAAGAAAACTTATGTCTTATGCAAAAGATGGCTACTCACATTGATTATAACAATTTCGAAGATGCAATGGAAGTTAAAAGTTCGTGTTGTCCGTTTGTGGGAAAGTACAAGATCATTTTAATCCTAACACTATATTCTCGATTGAATTGGTTCTACAAGATGAAAATGTATTTTAAATATGTTTTTACCTTGCTAATTAGATTTGATTTTTAGAATTGTTATATGATTATAGATAAGCTCCTCAAAATTATTCTATGATTGTATCATACGACTAATTATTCCAAATTACTATCACGACCCTAGTTCACCAACCGTGAACATGTCATGACGGCACCCAGTCCCCACGACTAGGTAAGCCTAACACGTTGTGGAATATACAAGTTTATGAACATTTAATAAGAAATAGCGAAAAAAATAATATAAAAAGAAAATGTAATATGTGCCGCTTGGCACATACACCCGTCAAACACACTGTATAAAATACCACCAAGACCCGGAATCCCAAGGGCAACACAGACTAAAAGAGAGTATACAAGTGTGACTCTATGTGTAAAGAGTAGCTAACAACGAAATGAAAGAAAACATATACTAATACTATTAGAATAGAATGAGGGCCTCCGGATCCGCGGACGTAGCAGATCATACCTCAAGGTCTCCCAAAGTGTTGCTGAATCACCTAGTATGAGCATGTCCTGATGTACCTGGATCTGCACAACAAAAGTGTGCAGAAGAGTATCATGAGTGCACCACGGCGGTACTCAGTAAGTGCCAAGCCTAACCTCGATGGAGTAGTGACGAGGAAGGTCAGGGCCCTACTGAGAGAAAACAATTACAAAATGATAATAACAATAATAAGCAGTTTAAATGATAATAATTCCGAATTAACAGCAATAAAATGAATACTGCAACCGTCTATAATTAAGCTAACAACAAGTAACAAACTCGATTAGCAAGTCCAGGACCTGTAGGAATTGAACCCACAGTCCCATCAACAGTAACCTTGGGTCTCCGGGAATCGAACCCGCAGCACATGTCTCAATAAATCTCATGATCTCCGGGAATCGAACCCGCAGTCCACATCACAATAATATATCAATAGCTCAGGATCTCTGGGAATCGAACCCGCAGTCCATATCTCAATAACTCAGGATCTCCGGGAATCGAACCCGCTGTCCATATCACAATAACTCAGGATCTCCGGGAATCGAACCCGTAGTCCGTGTCATAATAACTCAGGATCTCCGGGAATCGAACCCGCAGTCCGCATACAATATCACTCCAGGTCTCTAGGAATCGAACCCACAGCTCTGGGATCTCCGGAAATTGAACCCGCAGTCCACCAATACATCAAATAAAGAAAACACACAGAGAGAAATATAATATGTTTAACTACAACTTCACCGAAACTAGTGTCAACAGTTTATCAGGAAGTTCAAGTAAGTCAACTAGGCAATTAGACATGTTGAATCCTAGCTAATCATGCTTTTCTAACTAATACCGGGTAAAAGTAACGCTTTTATCAGCTAAGAGCAGGAATATCACTAATCGGACAATTCAAGTAAAGTGTGTGTTACAACAACCAGCGCATGTACACGCCCGTCACCTCGCGTACAAGGCATTTAAACTATCACATAATATCCTAGGGGTGAAAGTTCCCCCACACGAGGTTAGACAAGCCACTTACCTCAACTTCGGTACAAAACCGCTAAGAAACAACTCTCTTGCCGTGAATGTCAGCCTCCACAGGTGTAGTATCTGATAAAAATCAATAGAATCATATCAAAATAGGCCAATTGGGCATTACCCAATCAAAACAACTCAAAATACACCAAAACCCACAAGTTGCCAAAACACGACTTTTGGTACGCTTCTCAAAAAATTACGAAAATCATGTATTCGGGTTCCTTATCTCAACACGTGTCCGTGCATATAAAATTGATCGAAATCGGACTCAGTTTGCCCGTTCAAATCAAAGATTTTCTAAAATTTAGGCCTAGGGCTAAAACCCTCCATTAATCCTCCAATAACAGTGAAATAATCACGGATTTCATGATAGACTAACAAATTAAGGCCAAGAAACTTACCCCCGATGATTTCCCGATGATATCCCGGCGATTCCCCATCAATTTCCTCTCTTGGAGCTCAAAAATGGCATTTTTATGTGTGGGGGTCGCGGTTGTTATGTTCTGAACTTAAACTCACTGCCAGACCAATTCCTTCATCGCGTTCGTGTTGCCTGTCACGCGTTCGCGATGCTCTGACCCAAATACCCTTCGATAACGCGACATGCCTCACGTGTTCACGATGTACAACTCCGTAGCTGTCCGAGGTTCCTTCTACGCGAACGCGTCCCCACTCCACGCGAACGCGATGCCCAATAATTTCCTCATACGCGAATGCGGCCTGTGCCCACACGACCGTGATGCTTCAAAGTCTGCACCTAACGCGAACGCGTACCTGCCTTCGCGAACGCGATGCACTACAGGACCCACCCTACGCGAACGTGGGCCTTGCCCTCACGAACGCGATGGCTTAATTTCTGGTCAATGATCTGCAATTTTTTGCAGATTTTTCATTGTTTCAAAATGCCGGATTATGGTCTGGATACACCCCGAGGCCCCCGGGACCCCAACGAAAACCACCAACATACTCCAAATCACGATACGAACTTGTTCCAATCATAAAAATACCGTCCTAAACATCAAAATCACCATTTTCACACGGATTCAAGCCTAAGTTTTTTCAAAACTTCCGAAATCAACATTCAATCAAAAACCCGACCAAACGATGTCCGAATGACTTGAAAATTTGCGGACATATCCAAAATCACATAACGAAGCTACAGAAATTGTTGGAAATCCATTTCGACCCCCGGATCAAAATCTCACCGATCGTTTGGATTTGCCAAAATTTCAAACTTTGGCATTTCAAGCCTAATTGAGCTACGGACCTCCAAAAAACATTCTGAACGCGCTCCCAACCCCGAAATCACCTAACGGAGCCAATGGAACCATCAGATTTCCGTTCCGAGGTTGTCTTAATACTGTTCCGGCTACGGGTCATTTTTCAACTATAAGGCTTCTATTTAGACACTAAGTGTCCCAAAACGCTCCAAATTTCAGAACCGACTCTCCCGGCAAACCACAATAGCAGAAATGAACTTAGGGGAACAGTTAAATTGGGGATTGGGGCATAATTTTCTAAAACGACCGGCCGGGTCGTTACATCTTCCCACACTTAAAAGATTCGTTCGTCCTCGAACGAGCATAGAAAAACATACCTGGAGTGGTGAAGAGGTGAGTGTACTGGCTCCACATATCCTGCTCGGTCTCCCAAGTCGCCTCCTCGACCGGCTGACCCCGCCACTAAACCTTGACGGAAGCGATGTTCTTTGACCTTAGCTTCCTGACCTACCTGTCTAGAATGGCTACTAGCTCCTCAACATAAGACATGTCCTTGTCTAGCTGAACAGAAGTGAAATCCAACACATGTGATGGGTCACCATGGTATCTCCGGAGCATAGAGACATGAAATACGGGGTGGACTCCGGCTAGGCTGGGAGGTAAGGCCAACTCATAAGGAACCTCCCCAACACGCCTCAAAATCTCAAAAGGGCTAATAAATCTTGGACTCAGCTTCCCTTTCTTCCCAAACCACATAACGCCCTTCATGGGCGAGACTCGAAGCAAAACCCGCTCGCCAACCATAAAAGCCACATCGCGGACCTTCTTGTCCGCATAACTCTTCTCTTTGGACTGGGCGGCACAGAGTTTATCCTGAATCACCTTGACTTTATCCATTGCATCCTGGACCATCTCAGTACATAGCAGCCTGGCCTTGCTCGGCTTGAACCAACCCACGGGAGACCTGCACCTCCTACCATATAGGGCCTCGTACGGTGCCATCTGAATACTGGACTGGTAGCTGTTGTTATAAGCAAACTCCGCCGGTGGCAAGAAGTGATCCCATGAACCTCCAAACTCAATCACGCATGCACGGAGCATATCCACCAAAATCTAAATAGTGCGCTCGGACTGACTATCAGTCTGGGGATGAAATGTTGTGCTCAGCTCTACTAGAGTACCTAACTCCTGCTGTACGGCTCTCCAGAACCGTGAAGTGAACTGAGTGCCTCTATCTGAAATGATAGAAACTGGAATACCATGCAGCCGAACTATCTCTCTGATGTAGATCTCCGCCAGCCACTCCGATGAATAAGTAGTGCTTACCGGTATGAAATGGGTGGACTTGGTCAGCCGATCCACAATAACCCAAATGGAGTCAAACTTCCTAACAGTCCGTGGAAGTCCAGATACAAAGTCCATGGTGATGCGCTCCCATTTCCACTCAGGAATCTCAATCTACTGCATCAATCCACCCGGACGCTGATGCTCATACTTCACCTGCTGGTAGTTGAGGCATCCAGAGACATAATCAACCATATCTCTCTTCATCCACCTCCACCAGTAATGTTGTCTCAAGTCCTGATACATCTTCGCGGCACCTAGATTGATGGAATACCACGAACTATGGGCCTCTGCTAGAATCAGCTCTCGAAGATCACCCACATTGGGCACACAGATACGCCCCTGCATCCTCATAACCCCATCATCTCCAATGGTAACATCTCGAGCATTACCACACCGAACTCTATCCTGAAGAACAAGCAAATGAGGGTCGTCGAACTGACGCTCCCTGATGCGGTCAAATAGAGAAGACCGAGAAACCACACAAGCCGGAACCCTGCTAGGCTCCGAAAGATCCAATCTAACAAACTGTCTGGCTAAAGCCTGAACATCCATCGCCATAGGCCTCTCCAAAGCTGGTAGATACGCCAAACTCCCCAAACTCTCTGCCCGATGACTCAAGGCATCGACAACCACATTAGCCTTGCTCGGATGATAGAGAATAGTAATATCATAGTCCTTTAGTAGCTCCAAACATCTCCTCTAACGCATATTCAAGTCCTTCTGCTTTAACAAGTGCTGCAAGCTCCGGTGATCAGTGTAGATCTCACAAGGAACCCCATACAAGTAATGAAGCCAAATCTTCAGGGCATGAACAATGGCAGCTAGCTCCAGATCATGAACAGGATAGTTTTTCTCATGTATCTTCAACTGTCTGGACGCGTAGGCAATCACCTTACCGTCCTGCATCAATACTGCACCGAGTCCAACTCGTGAGGCATCACAATATACAATATAGGACCCTGAACCTGTAGGCAACATCAATATTGGGGCCAAAGTCAAAGATGTCTTGAGCTTCTGAAAGCTCGCCTCACACTCGTTTGTCCACTGTAAAGGGGCACCCTTTTGGGTCAATCTGGTCATAGGTGCTGCAATCGAAGATAACCCCTCTACAAAATGATGGTAATAGCCCGCCAAACAAAGGAAACTGCAAATCTCAGTAGTGAAGGAGGGTCTGGGCCAACTCTGCACGGCCTCCACCTTCCTCAGATCTACTCGAATACCATCACTCGACACCACGTGGCCCAAAAATGCCACTGAACTCAACCAGAATTCACATTTAGAGTACTTGGCATATAGTTGCTTCTCCCTCAGAATCTGAAGCACTATCCTCAAATGTTGCTCGTGCTCTTCCCGACTCTAGGAATATACTAGAATATCATTAATGAAAACAATCACGAACGAGTCCAGGTATGGCCTGAACATACTGTGCATCAAATGCATAAAGGCTGCTGGGGCGTTAGTCAGCCCAAAAGACATCACGAGGAACTCATAGTGCCCATACCGAGTCCTGAAGGCAGTCTTGGGGATATCTGGCTCCCAAATCTTCAGCTGATGATATCCAGAGTGCATATCAATCTTAGAAAACACCTGTGCACCCTGTAGCTGGTCAAATAAATCATCAATGCGAGGCAAAGGATACCAGTTCTTCACTATAACCTTGTCCAACTGACCATAGTCAATACACATATGCATAGAACCATCCTTTTTCTTCACAAATAACACAGGAGCACCCCAAGGTGAAACACTGGGTCGAATGAAACCCTTACCCAATAACTCCTGTAACTAATCCTTCAACTCCTTCAACTCAGGAGGAGCCATACGGTACGGTGGAATAGAAATGGGCTGAGTTCCCGGCAACAAATCAATAGCAAAATCAATATCTCTGTCGGGCGGCATGCCCGGGAGATCAGCTGGAAATACATCAGCAAAGTCACGTACCACAGGAACGGAATCAATAGAGGGAGTGTCAATACTGACATCCCGCACATAAGCTAGATAAGCAGCACACCCCTTCTCAACCATACGTTGAGCTCTGAGAAACAAAATAACACGGCTAGGGGTGTGATCTAGAGTACCACTCCACTCAATACGTGGAATGCTTGGCATAGCTAGCATCACGGTCTTGGCGAGACAATCAAGAATAGCATAGAATCTGGCTTGTCCCCTCTATCGAGGGTGGCCTCTGGCACCCTGATCCCCGCCCCTAGCTGGCTGGGCAGGTGAAGTGGCAGCTGGAGCTGGAATTATGGCCTGCTGGCCCTGAGAACCACACTGAGGCTGCGAAGACTGATGAGGTGCTCCCCTCCTGCGCCTGGGGCACTCCCTAACCAGATGCCGAGTATCCCCGCACAAAAAGAAAGCTCTGGGAGGATGCGGTGGCTGTGACTGCCTGGCCTCAGCCCCACTAGTCTGACCCCTGGAGGTACCCCGCGCAGAAGGTGCACTGGAAACTGGGGGAGCATAATAAGGCTCCTTGAGGTGCTGGAAGAGCTATAGTACTACCGGCTGCTGGCAATGCTGAATGAACTGGACGACCGGAATAACCCCTGCCAAAACAACCGGCTGCTAAAGTGCGGGCACCGGAGAAATGGCCCGACTCACGAGACCTCTTGGCCTTCCTCTCTCCCCGTTCTCTAGGGAGCATACTTTCGATCCTCCTGGAAATGCTCACCGCCTGCTGATAAGGTATATCCGTCTCCAACTCTTTGGCCATGCTGGACCGGATCGACGGAATCAGGCCCTCAATAAATCTCCGCACCCTCTCCCGGACCATGGCTACCAAAGCCGGTGCATGCCTAGCTAGACGGGTAAAACTGATAGCATACTCCGATACTGACATGGATCCCTGTCGCAATCGCTCAAACTCTAACTGCCAAGAATCCCTAAGGCTCTGGGGAACAAACTCCCTCAAAAATAGATCTGAAAACTACGTCCAGTTCAATGAAATAGATTCCTCCGGACTATACAACTCATACGTGCGCCACCAATCATAAGCGGCCCCATGAAACTGAAAAGCAGTGAAGGAAACCCCGCTGGTCTCCACAATCCCCATAGTACGAAGAATACGATGACACTCCTCCAGAAAACCCAATGCATCATCTGAAGCCAAACCACTGAACACTGGAGGGTCAGATTTCTTGAACCGCTCCAATCTACGCTGCTCATCCTCAGAGGTAGCTGGCCCTCCTCCGGGCTGTGCTGGGGCAGCAGGAGGCATAACCATAATCTCTGGAACCTGTCCCACTGGAACTTGCTGCTCAGGTGTAGCGGCTGCGGGAGTCTGGGCCCCTCCCCCGGCCTGGGATGTAGCTGCAGTGAGAGGAAGCAACCCTGCCTGAGCCAAAGTGATATACATTCTCATGAACTGGGCCAGGGTCTCCTGTAGTGCTGGAGTAGTAGCAGCTGTAGTCGGTGTACCAGGTGCCTGCACTCCAACCTGATCCATATGTGGCACCTCAGCGGCAGCGCGCGCGGGTGTTGTGGCTGCACCTCGGGCGCGTCCTCGTCCTCTACCTCAGCCCCGACCTCTAACGGCGGCAATAGGGGGCGTGGGTACCTGATCGTTGCGAGTAGCACGTGTCCTAACTATCTCTGAGAGAATAGAAAGCAATAGTTTAGATTTGGTGCCAAAAATGTCGCACGACAAGGAAGCCAAAAGAAATGAAGAGTTTCCTAAACAGTTACATGGCCCCTCGTAGATAAATACAGACGTCTCTGTATCGATCAGCGAGACTCTATGTAACCGATCTGTGTCCCGTGACTCCTATGAACCTAGAGCTCTGATACCAACTTATCACGACCCTAGTTCACCAATCGTGAACATGTCATGACGGCACCCAGTCCCCACGACTAGGTAAGCCTAACACGTTGCGGAATATACAAGTTTATGAACATTAAATAAGAAATAGCGGAAAAATAATATAAAAGGAAATGTAATTTGTGCCGCTTGGCACATACACCCGTCAAACACACTGTATAAAACACCACCAAGACCCGGAATCCCATGGGCAACATAGACTAAAAGAGAGTATACAACTGTGGCTCTATGTGTAAAGAGTGGCTAACAACAAAATGAAGGAAAACATCTACTAATACTATCAGAATAGAAGGAGGGCCTCCGGATCCGCGGACGTAGCAGATCATACCTCGAGGTCTCCCAAAGTGCTGCTGAATCACCTAGTATGAGCCTGTCCTGATGTACCTGGATCTGCACAACAAAAGTGTGCAGAAGAGTAGCATGAGTACACCACGGCGGTACTCAGTAAGTGCCAAGCCTAACCTCGATGGAGTAGTGACGAGGAAGGTCAGGGCCCTACCGAGAGAACAATAACATAATGATAATAACAATAATAAGCAGTTTGAATGATAATAATTCTGAATTAATGACAATAAAATGAATACTGCAACCGTCTACAATTAAGCTAACAACAAGTAACAAACTCGATTAGCAAGTCCAGGACCTGTGGGAATTGAACCCACAGTCCCATCAACAGTAACCCTGGGTCTCCGGGAATCGAACCCGCAGTCCGTGTCACAATAACTCAGGATCTCCGGGAATCGAACCCGCAGTCCGTATACAATATCACTCCAGGTCTCTAGGAATCGAACCCACAGCCCTGGGATCTTCGGAAATTGAACCCGCAGTCCACCAGTACATCAAATAAAGAAAACACACAGAGAGAAATATAATATGTTTAACTACAACTTCACCGAAACTAGTGTCAACAGTTTATGAGGAAGTTCAAGTAAGTCAACTAGGCAATTAGACATGTTGAATCCTAGCTAATCATGCGTTTCTAACTAATACCGGGTAAAAGTAACGCTTTTATCAGCTAAGAGCAGGAATATCACAAATTGGACAATTCAGGTAAAGTGTGTGTTACAACAACCAGCGCATGTACACGCCTGTCACCTCGCGTACAAGGCATTTAAACTATCACATAATATCCTAGGGGTGAAAGTTCCCCCACACGAGGTTAGACAAGCCACTTACCTCAACTCCGGTATAAAATCGCTAAGAAACAACTCTCTTGCCGTGAATGTCGGCCTCCACAGGTGTAGTATCTGATAAAAATCAATAGAATCATATCAAAATAGGCCAATTGGGTATTACCCAATCAAAACAACTCAAAATACACCAAAACCCACAAGTTGCCAAAACTCGACTTTCGGTACGCTTCTCAAAAAATTACCAATGTTATATATTCGGGTTCCTTATCTCAACATGAGTCTGTGGATATAAAATTTATCGAAATCGGACTCCGTTTGCCAGTTCAAATCAAAGATTTTCTAAAATTTAGGCCTAGGGCTAAAATCCTCCATTATTCCTCCAATAACAGTGAAATAATCGCGGATTTCATGATAGACTAATGAATTAAGGCCAAGAAACTTACCCCCGATGATTTCCCGATGATATCCCAGTGATTCCCCGTCAATTTCCTCTCTTGGAGCTCAAAAATAGCATTTTTGTGTGTGGGGGTCGCGGCTGTTATGTTCTGAACTTAAAGTCACTGCCAGACCAATTCCTTCATCGCGTTCGCGTTGCCTGTCACACGTTCGCGATGCTCTGACCAAAATACCTTTCGCGAATGTGACATGCCTCACGCGTTCACGGTGTACAACTCCGCAGCCGTCCGAGGTACCTTTTACTCGAACGCGTCCCCACTCCACGCGAACGCGATGCCCAATAATTTCCTCATACGCGAACGCGGCCTGTACCCACGCGAACGCGATGCTTCATAGTCTGCACCTTACGCGAACGCGTACCTGCCCTCACGAACGCGATGCACTCCAGGACCCAGCCTACACGAACGTGGGCCTTGCCTTCACGAACGCGATGGCTTAATTTCTGCCCAGTGATCTGCAATTTTCTGCAGATTTTTCATTGTTTCAAAGTGCCAGATGATGGTCCGGATTCACCCCGAAGCCCCCAGGACCCTAATGAAAACCACCAACATACTCCAAATCACGATAAGAACTTGTTCCAATGATAAAAACACCGTCCTAAACATCAAAATCACCATTTTCACAGGGATTCAAGCCTAAGTTTCTTCAAAACTTCCGAAATCAACATTCAATCAAAAACCCGACCAAACGATGTCCGAATGACCTGAAAATTTGCGGACATATCCAAAATCACTTAACGAAGCTATAGAAATTGTCAAAATTCCATTCCGACCCCCAGATCAAAATCTCACCTATTGTTCGGATTTGCCAAAATTTCAAACTTCGGCATTTCAAGCCTAATTGAGCTACGGACCTCCAAAATACATTCCGAATGCGCTCCCAATCCCGAAATCACCTAACGGAGCTAATGGGACCATCGGATTTCCGTTTCGAGATCGTCTTAACATTGTTCCAACTACAGGCCATTTTTCAACTATAAGGCTTCTATTTAGGGACTAAGTGTCCCAAAACGCTCCAAATTTTAGAACCGACTCTCCTGGCAAACCACAATAGCAGAAATGAACTTAGGGGAACAGGTAAATTGGGGATTGGGGCATAATTTTTTAAAACGACCGGCCGGGTCGTTACAATTACTTATCTTATTTATTTTGTGTTCTACAGTAGAAAAGATTTGTTTCTGCTGATGATTTATGAAATGGTTATGTTGATTTGGAATTTGTTAGGAATGCAGATAGTAGTATCTCGATAATAATTTTCTTGGTAGGAACAGAACTCGGGCATGATTAACTTATCAATGACCTTAATATGTACAGTTTACATTTTGGTAGCAATAACGTAGTAACAAGAATACATGAAAGACAACAATAAACCAAACATTTAATTACATATACAACAATTATTTGCACCGAGTAATTCTTCAATTTTCTTGAAATATTAAACTTCAAGTAATTTTTATACACCGAGTAATTCTTCAAGTTTTTTAAAATACTAAACTCCAAGTTCAGCCAAATTTTACTTGCTACTAAACTATAAATGTGATTTCATAATGTCTTTCTCTCTATATCAACTGGGGATGGGTAGTTGATTTGATATATTATTTATCAACCTATATATTTTTCATATTGAATTCACATGCAAAAATAAATCAAATAAACGTAATTTAATTTAATTTTTGATTGCTTTCAACTTTTTCTCGGGCTTCGAGTTATAAAAACAAAAATTAATCCAAGGAAGCATGTTTTTGTAGTGGAAATTAGGTAGTTTATTATTCTTATCCAAAGAAGATTGCGGTTCCTAGAAGAGCGCCTCTAAAGAAATTCCATTGTATCCAAGTCATTCCGCTACTTTTTTCCTTTTCAATGAGCTTTATTTATATATTCAATTATAGAAAAAGGATAAACGTACAATTTTAACAAAAAATAGTCAAAAAATCTAAGAGGTTAACTTTATCTGTGGAGGGAATTTGTGGTTTTAGGGATATGATGGGCTTCTTCAAAATTTATTACAAGGTAAAAGAACTACTTTGATTGAAGTCTTGCGATGACCATCTTCCCTGCCAAATGTTCTACGATTTAATGCATGTTTTCTTTGGAGGAAGAAGTAAGAGGGATTAAAGCACTTAATGTTATTGATATTTTACACTCTATGTATATAACGGTAATAGCGTCAAACGTTTTTAAAAAACTATTAAATACATTATATGTGATTACACATACACTTTTGTTACATAGTCATCATAATAATACATACATAACTAAATCACATAATTATAGTAACTTAAGTTAAATTTGAATCTCATTGCACATAACACACAATCTTACGGCAATTTAAGTTAGATAAAATAATTTTTCCTACCTTACTTACCTTATTATAAATTTTCGTCAATCAAA
This sequence comes from Nicotiana noctiflora, assembly GCA_032618575.1. Taxonomy (NCBI): domain Eukaryota; kingdom Viridiplantae; phylum Streptophyta; class Magnoliopsida; order Solanales; family Solanaceae; genus Nicotiana; species Nicotiana noctiflora. The sequence continues at coordinate 735,497 of JASVEL010013098.1, forward strand.
TGGTCTACATTTTACGATTGATTAACTTATAAAAATATGAGGTGGTTAAGCAAGTAAGTTAATATTTTATTTTATTTTTCGTATTTTCCGCGCATCGCGCGGGTACTATACTAGTATCTTATAAAAGGATATTGTTATTTTGATGATATAATAAAAAAAATTAAAAAAGTTTAAATACTATTATCAAAAATATTTCTCAATTAAAATATATTTCAAAAAAAAATCTCTGCCAATTTGGGAATTACGAGATTTGTGTTATGTTCATAGAAGAAAATGACAAGGGGAAACTTAAAAGTCTAAACGACTTATAAGTTGTTTACAGCAAATAATTTAATATAGAACACAATGGGAGTTGTCATTTGTAAAATAATAATAATAATAATAATAATAATAATAATAATAATAATAATAATAATAATAATAATAATAATAATAATAATAATAATAATAATAATAATAATAATAATAATAATAATAAAATTACAATAAATTCAGAATATAGTTTGTTTCCTATTGTTTCCTCCTTATTGCTTCAAGTTTTTATTTTTACGAATTTTACTCTTTATACAACTATAACTAATTTTTGTCATACGATAATGCTATTGACATCAAAATAAATCTATGTATCCTATAAGATTTTTTTTTGAAAATAATTAACTTATATCATGAATATAAAAAATAATTAAATTAGTTCTTTTTAATTTGTTAATTAAAAGTCTTAATTATTTGTCTGGATGAGTAAAGGAACTAATTACTTTATATTGAATCAAATTCTTTATATTAAATGAACTAATTTTATATAACTAATTATAATTATATTATCAAAGGGTAAAAAAATAATTGGATATTTCACTTTTTGAATTTTTGTGTTTGTAAAATCATTAATGTACATGACTCTTGTCAACCGCCTAAATATTTTATTAGAGATTTGTTAAATATTGATCGGTGTTTATGTTATATATAATAATAATAAAAATAAAAATAAGAATAATAATAATAATAAATTATTATTATTATTCTTAATCTTATTATTATTATTATTGCTATTTTCTTTTACTAAAAGAGGTTAGAAGTAATGACCCGACTGGTTGTTTTGTATTTTCGAACCTCGTTCCCTTAAATAATCCTTTTCGCATTTGCTTTAGCTAAATTATAACTTGCGGGGGCGGGTGGTTCGGAAGCTAGAAGAATTTCGGGTAACAATAAGCCTATTCGCTTCATTTAGTTTCTTCAAAAATGCCAAGTTTGACTTCGATCAACATTTTGAGAAAGCAGACCTGGAATCGCAATCCGGCAATTTGTGAGGGTCTGTGAGAAACTATGGGACCCAAGCATATGCTCGAAATTGAATTCTGAGGTCCCTAGCCCGAGTAATGGTTTTTTTTGTAAAAATTGTTAAGTTAAGTTTCAAAGAATTAAATCAACTAAGAAATTAATATTTTTATAGGTATCGAGTCCGAATTTCGATTTTGATACTTGGTACGAGTCTGAAATATCATATAAGATATACCCGTAAAGTTTGGTGTCAATCCGAGTAGTTTAAGGGCGTTTTGACCCATTGGTAGGAAATTAAGAACTTGAAGTTCATTAAATTTGATCAATTGGTTTTGGGGTCCGATTCCTTGGTTTAATAATGTTTTGTGTGTTCCGAAGGTTGCATAGGTCCGCCTCGTGATTTCAAACTTGTCAGTACGTTCGGGCGGGGCTCGAAAACCCCGAGCGTCAAATGGTCGAGGTACGAGCGAAGTTAGAAATTGAGGGCGAACAACATCTGCTGCTTCTGTCAAAACCACTTCTGCGGCTCTTGGACCGCAAAAGCGACCCATTTATCACAAAAGCGGAGGCCGTAGAAGCGGCCCACTTATCGCAGAAGCAGTCAGCCAGCCCAAGGGGAAGGACCGCATAGGCGGCCCAGAAACCGCACAAGCGGTTCCGCTTGTGCGGCCCCCAGACCGATGAAGTGGTCAACCACCCCTTGCCCAAAACCGCAAATGCGGTCTATTTTTCGCATGTGCGAGACTGCAAAAGCGGTCCCAAGATCAGAGAAGCGAAATCGCAGGGTCAATGAGCTCATTTAATACGGGCTCAAGTGCTTTTATCTCCTATTTTCTCTTCACTTGGGCATTTTTAAATATTCCAAAGAGCGTATTTCATCCCAATATCACAAGGTAAGTAATTCTCACACACTCTTAGCTTAAATACATGAACATCAGGTAGATATAACACAAATAATATCAAATAAAATGAAGGGTTAGGGCTAGACCTAGGGTGTTGGAAAAACTATGATTTAACCACCTAATTAGTCATGTAAAGAACAGAAATATACATAATAGTAATACTTAGGTTATAGAGAATAAGTTCTTTAAATAATCTTGGAATTCGGGTGTGAGCACGTGATTTTTACCACAAGCAAATTATTCCGAAAAATTATATGAAAATAATTTTTGTGTGGAAACTTGTTGATAATTATGTGAAAATACCAGTATGTATTTTTATTTTTTGAAAATAAAGCGAAGAAAATTAAAACAAAATACATTTTTGTATTAATTAGAAAATACCAAAAAAACATAAGAAAATTATTCTTAATTCCAGAAAAAATCAAAAAATTAAAAGAAAATACAAAGAGATAATAAAAATAGTAGTAATAAAAATACAAAAAAATAATAAATAAAAAATACATAATACGAGAAAATACAAGAAATAATAATATAAATACAAAATTAGACCTTGAAATTGGGCAATTTAGACCAGGCCCAAAGAAAAAGACCAGTCGTCCGTATAAGGAATCAAACGATGCCATTTTAAGAATAAATCTAGACCGTTGATCAGTTGATCAAACGACACAGAAGTGACGGTTGCCTAAAAGTGAAACGACGTAATTAGTCTTAAATAATCAGGACCATTCGTTTGGTTAATCTAACGGATGAAATTAAACGCCTCATTTAATCACACGAGGTCGTGTGATGGCAAACGAATCCTGGCCCTTCATCTGATCTGATCCAACAATTGATATACACCATTATATTTTCAATATATTAATACACCTCATGTGTGTTCAATTCACCCCTTTCATCCTTATAACCCCAAACACTAGCCGCCCCTATTCTCCTTCTTCCCTCCACCTGAGCCACCGGAACCATACCGGTGGTTCAATCCATGTCGTCTTCTCCGGTTACCCTTCACACCATGAACCCATTACTCCTCTTCTTTCACCCCATTACCATAACTCCGGTCAAAAACCCTTTCTTCGTTTCAAATCTGAAAAAACAGGTCACCGGAACCCTAACCGGCGACAACCACCTTTTGAACCACCCTCCACCATTAACACCCCTGAACCACCCTGAACCCTTCTTTCCTTAGAATATGACCCTAACCCTTCGAATCTTGAAAAGTATCCCACCGGAACCTTATTCCAGCGGATACACTTAACCCAAAAGTTACTCCATCAAACCCCTACGCCCATTACCATGATCATTTCACAAAAAATAAGACTCAAAGAGTCTGTTTGAAAGTCCAACAGCCAAGAAAAGGCTTATGAACTCCTGATGAACAGTAAATCAAGAACAAGAAAGAAAAATGAATAAAAAGAAGAAAGAAGAAAGAAAGAAAGAAAAGGAAAAGGAAAAACACACGGAAAAGCTAAGTATCCCAAAAATCCTAATTTTCTCTACTGTGTTACTTGTCTTGATTGTCTTTAACTTTGACTGTTTCTTGTCATCCCGAGTATAACATAAAGTTTGTTTCGTGCTTAAGTTCTTTTTACATTAAATTAACTATGGGTTCACATGCTATATGTTCTCTTTTCTTGTGAAGTCACTAGTTAAAATCACATGCTTTGTAGCCACTTAAGTTTCTTACTTGATAGATCTAATTCTTGATTGAATTTTCTGTTAATGGATTCAACCTATATTCAATTTGTTCCTCTGAGTCCTGTTAATCGAGTGTTTAATTATAATATGGCTATACTTGTAAGACTGTCTGATGTTGGTTATCATTACAATATAATTTTAACTTTTGACTTTTATGAATCTTTGATTAATTAAAGGTTTAATTGGGTAATTACTCGTAATTATGGCTACGTCTGTAAGATTGTACAAATATTGGTTGTTTCTGCAACTTAGGCTTTGTTAGTTAGTCTTAAATTAATTATGATTGAAAGACTGCTTAGTTGTGGCAATTTGTGAAATCCAATGTTGACTTTTGACCTCTAAAGGTCTGACTGATTAAAGGTTTGGTCGGGTCAATGAGAATAAAACACAGGGGTAAAAGTGGAAGAGATAAATAGTATTCTGTAATTAAACAAAAGGGGTAGGGGTGTAAAAGGCAAAGCTGCCTGGTTCTTATGTAATTAGTCGAATAATAAAGGGTACCTTAGGTATACTAAAAGGGTAAATAAGTAGAAATCCATAGCAATTGAGGGTAATAAAAACATTCAAGGTTAATTAGAATAATGTGGATGCCACTAGAACCTTCTAGCAGGGGTCCTAGTGCATTCACGGCTAAATTGTGTAGATTAAACTGAAAATAATTGGAAGGAGTAGTGGTGGGAAATCTGAATATTAAATTCAAATTTCCCTCCCATTTTTCTCTATAAATAGGCCTTCTTTGGCCACCATTTAGGAGGTTCATAAGTTTGATAAGTCTAAAATACACAAAAATTGTGTTCTACTACTGTTTCATTAGTTTAATTGCAATTCGAAGAACTCTTGATTCCTGGTGTTTCCGATCACTATTTTGCATTGTTTGGTTGAAGCTGTTGGGTTTTCTATTGTGAATTCAAGTCTGTTGCTGTGATATATTGGTGTTATTGCTGTTATCACTTGGATTCATGTCTGTTGCTGATCTTCTTCTTCCTTACAACCTTAGAACTCATCAAATTTTCTCTCAATCCGACCAGGTACACTCCTGACTTTCAAGGATGTAATTGAAGCTTTGAAGAAATAACAATATTCATTAGTTTTCTCTATTTTTAATTATGTTCATCTTATAGTAGTAGAATACTTAGATATATGTAATTCATTAGGATTTTTTGTACCTTATGGACTTGGACTGTGTAAACTCTGAACTAAAATCAGCGATTCTGTAAAGTAGCTAGATTGGAGGCTAATATAGGAGTTACACTAAGCACAACAATAAAACATTAAAATTATTAAAATCTAGTCGAATGACTTGTAAACTTTCATCCGCTCTCAAACTAGAAATGTAATACTCTTTGTTAGTTCAATTTGAATCAGTAGCTGTTAATAAGTAAAACGTGAAATAGTTTAGATTTAAATTCTGCTTGTGATTCTGATTCTTTAACATCAACTTCATAATTCGCATTTAAGTTTAGAAACATGATATCAAGAAAAAAAAACTAAGGATGAAGCTTAGAGTTTAAATCCAATATGTCAACGGTATATGTCGTTCATTATCTCCAGATTAGTTAAACAACAAGGTAATCCTATGTTGAATAAGTATACGTTTTCCTGGTGAACTAAGACTAGTAATTCGATAACTAGATAGTAGAATATAAATGAAATTGGTGTTAATTTTTAGTTAAGTTTTGATACTGAAGTCTCAATACTTGTGTACATACATAACTAATTTGATAAAGAATGTTTGAACTTGTTTGAATTTGGTTAATATTTTGGACGTGGTCTGGTAGAAGAAGCTGGATTCAACCGTGAAAGCTTCTAAGCCCGTGAGATTTGAGTTCATAATTATGGATTGGGCTTTAATTAGCCTTGTGCACTTCCTTTAAATTAGTCCGAATTCTAGGCCCAAAACATATAGTGGCCTGGATGTGAATGAAATACACAACAAAACTACACCGATAGTTATTTCAATTAAGGAAAAAACAATGATAGAAAACATAGCATGATCTAGGATTAACCTTTAAGAAACAATGAGATGAGTCTCGTTATAAGCTAAGATACACGGGGCCCTCAAATAATTGTTATAATATTTTTAGATTGGGAAGGACCGTTTAACTAATTTCACGGTCTTTCCCAAAGTAATAAGAGATAGATATCATAGGCACAATTTTAATATACATTCTCAAGTATGGGTGCACATTTATGTGACCAAAATCCTACTCTCAGCGAAGTCGAAATGTGTTTAAAACCACAGGCGTACTGGTACGGTGTGGTTAAGGAATGCATTTTTACGATGTTGAAATTCTTTAAAATTAAAAAGCTGAATACTAATGCACATAATTAAAACATATAATTGGAATTAGATAAAAATCAAATTCAACAGTTGAGCGACCGTTCTAGAACCACGGATTCGGGAGTGCCTAACACCTTCTCCCGGGTTAATAAAATTCCTTATCCAGATTTCTAGTTCGCAAACTGTAACAGAGTCAAAAGTTTCCTTGGTTCGGGATTAAACCGGTGACTTAGGACACCATTATATTCTCAAGTGGCGACTCTGAAAACTTAAATAGCTAATCCTGTTCCGACTATCCTTAAAGTGTAAAAACTCCTATACGCCCTCGCAGGTAAATAGCATATAGAAAATTATATGAAAAAGAGAGGTGTGACATCTGGCATATGGGCCCGGGGTCAAAATTTTGTAAACTTGCGGGAAAGGTTGTGAAATCACTTAATTAGCTAGAATTCAACCTTGTCAGCAATTATTGATTAGTTCTTGCCATATATAAACTAGTTGGTGCTTGTTCGGCTTCGAATTGATCTTGGAGCCTAGTCTTGTGGTTGAAAGCGCGCTTCGGAGTGAGGTGAGTCTCCTTTCTTACCTTGTAAAGGAAATAGTCCCTTTCGGTTTCGTGTTGAGTACTTGTTGCAAAATACGAGGACTACGCACGCGTTATGTGATGAGAGCCCGTGCGTAGCTACTACTAAGTTAGATATATGGGTAGATTAGGACCTATATCATGCCTATTAAATATTTTCTTTATGTTACATTGTTGTCATGAACACCTAGTATGCACTAGAGACTTAAAAGGAATGATATGAGCTTATTTCCATAAATTGATTTATGTTGATTTGATATTTGGCCTAGTTATGTGTCATTGTATGTGAACTTGATATATATATATATATATATATATATATATATATATATATATATTATCTTAAATTGTGGATCGGGCGGATAGCCTCGGTATGAATAGATGCATTTATAGGCGCACCGTCGACCCTCGGTAAGTGCACATTTTCTGTTAGTTCGGACCGTCGCCTCGATATTATGTGCACATGTTAATTGTGGAAAAGCTTATATATGCTTCATTTTGCCATTGTCTCACTTGATAAATGATAAACTTGATGTTGCAATATTCTGGACTTACACTACATGCTATAACCTGCCATTACGTGTAAAATTCTATGTTTGATCATGCCACATTCATACTTATGTTTATATATATACTAATTGACCTTAGTAACTATTTAGTCGACCTCTCATCTCTACTTCTTCGAGATTAGATGGGATACTTACTGAGTACATGTTGTTTACGTACTCATGCTACACTTTTGTACTAAAATGTACATGGTTTGAGGCAGGTGGATCCGGACATCACTTGGGTGCATATCAGTGAGCACTTTATGGGACTTCTACGGTGCGCTACCTTCTTTCTCATGCCGATCTGCAGTCGAAGGAGTCTTTTCCTGTATTTATGATTTTCTTTCTATTATGATTCAGACTGTAGGACAATGCTTTGTATATTTTTGTGTATACTCTACTCGTTGCTCGTAGATAGTGACAACGGGTTCTGTCACACACTGTAGAGAATATTTATTTTGGGGTTTGTATGATTATGTCAGTACTGCATGATCTTGATAATTTCCTTTATTTACTTGAAAAATGTTAGTATATTTGGTTTGGTTAAATAAAATTTTGAGACTTAATCATAATTCCGCAGTTGGCTGTCCTAACTATGGTGTTAGGCGCCATCATGACCTAGTTAGACAAAATGAGTCGTGACAACATGGTATCACAGAACTAAGTTCACGTAGGTCTCACAAGTTACGGGCAAGCCTAATAGAGTCTTGTAGATCGGTACGGAGACATCTGTAGTTATCTTCGAGGGGCTATAGGGTGTTAGGAAAGACTACTCTTTATTCATTCTTCATCGTGCAACGGTCAGTGTACTAAGTTTCCTCTTTTATTCTCTCGCATATGGAAAGGACCCGTACCACCGATGTTTAGGACTCGGGAGGAGCCGCTCCCCCCATTGTGAGAGGCTGAGGTTATGGCCGGGGGAGGGCACTAGCCCGTGGTAGTGGACAAGGGAATCCTAGAGCTATTCTAGATGCACCATCAACAGACTCTATGGGTGATCCCACTACTGAGGAGCAGGGCAAGGTGCCCGCAGCTATTCCTACTCCAGCGGATTTCATGACTGCGCGGGGATTCCATGAGGTTATGGGTTGTATGCTTCGGTTCATGGACACCATAACTCAGGATGGTTTATTTCCAACAGATCCAGTAGCTTCGCAGGCAGGCGGGGGAGTGCAGACCCCTACTGCTTAGGCTCCAGTTCAGACAACAGCAGTATATCAGACTTTGGGTGCCCAACCTGCAGAGGGGGTTCATCCAGTTGCTGCAGTTGTACCCCAGCCTAGGCCAGCTGTGGAGTATAATTGGCAGAAGCTACAAGACAAATGGACCAGACTTGACCTCCCAGTGTTCGGAGGCGAGCGCCACGAGGGAGTTCATGATTTCATTGACAGGTGCAGGGACAGACTGCACACTATAAGGATATTAGAGTCACATGGAGTTGACTTCACTACTTTTTAGTTTGAGGGCAGGGCCCACAGATGGTGGCAGTATTATAATTTTGGCAGGCCCACCGGTTCTCCACCTATCACTTGGGGTCAGTTTGTGTAGTTGTTTCTCGACAGGTATATTCCGCCCTCTAAGAGGGAAGAGCTGTTGTATCAGTTTAAGCACCTTGAGTAGGGTCAGATGCCTGTGACCGACTATAAGGCGAGTTTTTCTGAGTTATCTTGCCATGCACTAATGATACCTCCGATAGGTGCAGAGAGAGTGCAGAGGTTTGTCGCTGGATTACAGTCCAGTATTTGATCAGGGATGGCCCGAGAGGTAGAGATGGGTGCAGAGTATCAGCTTGTGGTCTAGATCGCTCGCTGGATTGAGGGTTATAGTCAAAAGGGTAGGGAGAAGATGCAGCAGGACAAGACAGCCAGATTCCTTAGAGAGTTCAGAGGTGCCCCAGCTAGGGGTAGAGGTCAGTTTGGGAGGGGTCAGCCCAATAGGCCCCCATCTTCAGCACCACCACCTTCCGCCCGGGGTGCTCCTGTGCGCCCATATTTCAGCACCATGCTAGAGAGTTCCTACCATTTGCCAGCTATTCAGGGTTTTACCAGTGGGTATTCAGGTCCTCCTGGTTCTTCTGGTCCCTACTTCAGTGCTATGCCGGAGACTTCATATCATCCACCGGCTATTCAGGCTCCTCCCATGGGATCTACGAGCCACCAGGGATAGTCATCAGGATAGCAGACTGCCATGCCATGATGTTTTGAGTGTGGCGATCAAGGCCACATGAGGAGATATTGCGCCAGGCTTAGGGGCAAGGCAGTACAGCAGGCGTAGTACCCCACGACTCTAGCACCAGCAGCCCAGTCATCTAGAGGTGGAAGGTAGTGTGGTAGAGGCTGATCTAGAGGTGGAGAACAGCTCGGGAGAGGTCAACTAGCTACTCCTCAGTCAGGAGAAGTCTAGACAGCCAGTGCTCCAACTAGATTCTACGCTCTCCCGGCTAGACCGGATGCATTAGCCTCAAATGCCGTCATCACAAGTATTATTTCCGTCTGTGGTAGAGATGCATTGATATTGTTTGATCTGTGGTCCACTTATTCATATGTATCATCTCCATTTTCTCGTCTCCCAGACACTGCTCCTGAGCCCTTGGGTGTTCATGTCCATGTGTCCACTCCTATGGGCATTTCTGTGGTTGTGAACCGAGTCTAACGGTCTTGTGTGGTTACTTTCTGTGGTTTTGAGACTAGGGCAGATCTCTTATTACTTGATATGGTCGAATTTGAGGTTATCCTAGGCGTGGATTGGCTATTTCCTCATCACGTTGTTCTAGATTGCCATCTAAGACTGTTTCTCCAGTGATGCCCAGATTGGAGTGGAGGAGCTCCACTATAGTTACACCTAGTAGGGTTATTTCCTTCTTGAAGGCTCAATGCATGTTTGATAAGGGGTGTTTGGACTACTTAGCTTACGTTTGAGACACCACTACAGTGTCTTCGATGATTGATTCAGTGCTAGTAGTCCGAGAGTTCGTTGATGTTTTTCCTTCTAATCTTCCTGGCATGCCTCCATATCGTGATATTGATTTGAGTATCGACTTGTCTCCAGGCACTCAGCCTATATCTATCCCACCATACCATATGGCTCCTAGGGAGCTGAAGGATTTGAAGGAGTAGTTAGAGGAGTTGCTAGCTAAGGGATTTGTTAGGCCCAACGTATTACCTTGGGGTGCACCAGTGCTGTTTGTAAATAAGAAATATGGGACTATGCAGATGTGCATTAATTACTGCTAGTTGAAATATGGGACTATGCGGATGCTTATTGATGATTTGTTCGACCAGTTACAGGGTGATTGGGTGTTCTCTAAGATCGACTTAAGATCAGGGTATCATCAGCAGAAGATTCGAGATTCAGATGTTCCAAAGACCGCATTCGGGACGAGATATAGCCACTATGAGTTCCTGGTGATGTCATTTGGCTTGACTAATGCTCCAGCAACATTTATGGATTTGATGAACAGAGTGTTCAGGCCATATATTGATTCTTTCATCATTGTTTTCACTGATGACATCTTGGTATTTTCACGTAGCCTAGGGGAGCACGAGCAGCACTTGAGGGCAGTGCTTCAGACCTTGCGAGAGTAGAAGCTTTATGCTAAGTTCTCTGAGTGTGATTTTTGGCTAGAGTTAATGACATTATTGGGACGTATCGTGTCAGGATAGGGTGTTAAGGTGGATCCCAAGAAGATCGAGGCAATTCAGAGTTGGACACGTCCTACTTCAATGACTGAGATCAGGAGCTTCCTGGGGTCAGCAGGCTATTATCAAAAATTTGTTCAGGGCTTCTCATCTATTGCATCACCTCTAACTAGACTGACCCAAAAGGGGGCCACGTTCTGTTGGTATGATGATTGTGAGGAGAGCTTTCAAATGCTCAAGAGGGCTTTGACCACGACACTAGTCCTTGTATTGCCTTCCAGTTCGAGGACGTATATGGTATATTGCGATGCTTCTCGTGTTGGCTTGGGGTGTGTATTGATTCAGGAGGGGCGAGTTATTGCATATGCCTCTCATCAGCTAAAGGTTCATGAGAAGAATTACCTTGTGCACGATCTAGAGTTGGCGACGATTGTTCATACTCTTAAGATATGGAGGCATTATTTATATGGTGTGTCATGTGAGGTGTATACAGACCATCATAGCTTGCAGCATTTGTTGAAGAATATGGACCTTAATTTGAGACAGCGCAGGTGGCTCGAGTTGCTGAAGGATTATGACATTACCATTCTTTATCACTCAGGCAAGGCAAATGTGGTTGCGGATTCCTTGAGTAGGAAGGCGGAAAGCATAGGTAGTTTGGCATTTATTCCTGCTGAGATGAGACCACTAGCTTTGGACATTCAGTCCCAAGCTAACAAACTTTTGAGATTGGACATTTTAGAGCCCAGACGGGTCCTAGTATGTGTGGTTGCTCTATCTTCGTTTAGTTGTGAACCTCGAGTTTTTGCTTCATTTTACCATATTTTGAGCCCTAGGTCCGAGAATGGGCGATTTTGAGAGTGGATTTTCATACCAAATCATTGGGTAAGTTCCTCTAACTAGTTTTCAACTTTTATTTTGAGTTTATACCTTAGATTTAACATCAAAATTCATGAGAATCAAAAGGAGAATTTGGGTTTTAAAGAAAAACCTAGAAATTGAGATTTTTGGATTTTGACCACGATTTTGAGTATGGAATTAAGAGAAATTTATATATTTGAGTTCCTAAGGTCATGGGTAATCTTTATCTTCAAAAAATTTCTGATTTCGAGCTCGTGGGTCCGAGGGCATTTTGGTCATTTTACATAATTTCACGTATTAGCTTAGAATTTATGTGTAGAATAAATTACTTGAATTATTATTTACAATATGCAATTTATTTGGATAGAGTTGAGCCACTCGGAGTCGGATACTCGTGGCAACGGAGTCGTTTCTTAGCGGTTTTGTACCGGAATTGAGGTAAGTGACTTGTCTAACCTTGCATGGGGGAACCTTCTCCCCTTGTCACGACCCGGATTTTTCCCCCAACATCGGGATCGTGATGGCGCCTACTCGTGGTAGCTAGGCAAGCCATTGTATTCATACTATCCTGTTTTTAACACAATTTTAATTAAATAAATGCGGAATACTTTATCGAAATGGAAATAATAAATCACAAGGTAAAAATCATACCGAAATCCTCTACCCAAGACTTGGAGTCACCAACTCACAAACTACTATGGAATACTACACATAAAAGTCTGAAGGAAATATAACATAATTCTGTTTGTCTCGGAACAATGAGACTACAGCTATTAACATAAATAAAGAAAGAGACACCGGGCCTGCGGACGTCTGCAAGCTACCTCGGTCTCAAATGTGATCAACTCCCACGCAATCTATTTACTGCTGCTGCTGCTCCCGATCGTAACCTGGACCTGTGCAAAAACGCACAGAAGTGTAGCATCAGCACAACCGACCCCATGTGCTGGTAAGTGCCTGGCCTATCCCGGCGAAGTAGTGACAAGCCTAGGACCAGACACTCACATAAACCCGTGCAATTCAATATATATATGTGTACCACAAAATAACAAGAAATAATCAAGTAATAACACAATAAGGAGTATCTTAAAGAATCTCAACAATTAACCACAGTTAATAATTTCACAAAGAAAACAAAGTATAATGTAAACACGAATTATATCACTTCAAGAAATAGCAAGCAATTGCACGACATCACCCTTCGTGCTTTTACTCTCATCCTCACCAAATAAACAAATAAAGTACACGGCATCACCCTTCGTGCTTTTACTCTCATCCTCACCAAACAAACAAATAAAGTACACGGCATCACCCTTCGTTCTTTTACTCTCATCCTCACATCCATAGTACGGCATGATCCTTCGTACATGGTTCAATAACCAGGCACGGCATGATCCTTCGTGCATAATCAATAAATAAACATGGCACGGCATTAACCTTCGTGCATAAATAAATAAACATGGCACGGCATCACCCTTCGTGCATTATCACTCTTCCTCACCCAAATAACAATCACAGTTAAGGGCAGAGAAAGAAACAACAATTCATAAATCGTCCCATCAAGGGCAATCAATAATTATATTCACAACAAGTCCCAACAAGGGAGAACAATAACGATTCACCTATAATATATCTCAAAATATCATTTTCCAACGACTCACGGTCATACTAGACGCCAGTGTATGGATGCTCGTCACCACAGCCCATACACCGCACTCGATCACATAACACATAACACATAATCCTATTCCCTCAAGCTAGGACAGAACAAACACTTACCTCGAATGCTTATGAACAATTCACTCCGTGGAAATGTCTTTTCTTTCAATTTGGCTCCAATCCAACCGTATCTATACACAATTGATTTAATATCATCAATTCTACTCAACAAACTAATTCCTAATACCAAATACTACTTTTACAACATTCTGCCATGAATAGTGAATTTCAACCCCGGGCCCACATGGTCGGAATTCGGGGTTAGGACCAAATCCGGTTACCCATTCTCCCACGAGTTCATATATATAATTTGTTTCAAAATCGGACCTCAATTCGAGGTCCAATTCCCCAATTTATGAAAAAGCCTATTTTCTAACAAAAACAAGAATTTTACCACGAAAATCTTTGATTTCTTATGAAAAACATGTTTAATGATGTTAGGAATTGAAAGAATTAAGTAAAAAGTGACTTACAATCGTTTTGATGAAGAAGAAATCCTTGAAGAATCGCAAATGGGTGTTTTGGTTTTGTAAAATGTGAAGAAATGACTGAAATTCGTGTTTTCAGGTCTCTGTGTTCGCATTTGCGAACATGGGTTCGCAATTGCGAACCCCGACCAATTTCTGGAGTTTGAAAAATAAGCTAAGGGTGGGAAGTTCGCATTTGCGAACTTTTCTTCGCATTTGCGAAGCCAAGGCAAAACTGGGAAGTTCGCATTTGCGAACTATTGTTCGCAATTGCGAACACAGGCTAAAATATGGGGAGGTTCGCATTTGCGAACTATTGTTCGCATTTGCGAACCCAGGCAGAATAGTGGCCAGTTCGCATTTGCGAACTATAGCTCGCATTTGCGAACACAAGCACAGTAGGGTCAAGTTCGCATTTGCGAACTATTGTTCGCATTTGCGAACACAGGCACAATAGGGGGAGTTCGCATTTGCGAACTATTGTTCGCATTTGCGAACTCTGCAGAATAGTGGGGAGTTCGCATTTGCGAACTATTGTTCGCATTTGCGAACTCTGCAGACCAGTTGGAGACAGCAACTTCTAACATGAAAAATTGACCTCGTGGCCTATCCAAAGTTCACCCGAGCCCTCGGGGCTCCAAACCAAATATGCACATAACCTCAAAAACACATTATGAACTTGTTCGTGCGATCACATCGCCAATATCACCTCGTTTTCATCAAATCAAGCCTCAAATGCATGATTTTCATACCTTTAGTTTTCAAAACTTTCAAACTTGGGACTCAAGGTCCAAAACCTCTCAAACGACATCCAAATGTCACCAAACTTTACATAAATCACATATATAATATTTAAGAGTTGTACCGGGCGTCGGAACCAAAATACGAGCCCGATACCAAGGTCAATTAATTTATTTCCTTTAATAATTGCATCAAAAACAATTTCACATAAAAATTCATAACTTGGGCTCTAGGCCTCAGAATTCGACTCCGGACGCATGTCCAAGTCCCATATTTTCCTATGGACCTCTCGGGACCATCAAATCTCGGGTCCGGATCCGTTTACCAAAAATGTTGACCGAAGTCAACCATATCAATATTAATATCATTTTTATCCAAATTTCTCATAGAATTCATATTTTCTATCACAAAATCTTTCCGGCTACATGCTCGGATCGTGCACGTAAATCGAGGCAACATAGAATGAGGTTTTCAAGGCCTCGAAAGCTCGAAATGATTAATAAAACAAGTGATGACCCCTTTGGGTCGTCACAATCTCCACCTCTAAAACAACCGTTCGTCCTCGAACGGACAAAAAAGAAAGAAGTACCTGAGTCAGGAAACAAGTGTGGGTAGCGGCTCCGCATATCAGACTTGGACTCCCAGGTCGATGCCTCGGGAGGCTGACCTCTCCACCGAACACGCACAGAAGGATAACTCTTCGACCTCAACTGTCGAACCTGCCGGTCTAGAATAGCCACCGGCTCCTCCTCGTAAGATAGATCATTGTCCAATTGGACAGTACTGAAGTCTAACACATGTGTGGGATCGCCGTGGTATCTCCGAAGCATAGATACATGAAAAACTGGATGCACAGCTGATAAGCTAGGCGACAGAGCTAGTCTGTAAGCCACCCCTCCCACTCGTCTAGAATCTCAAATGGACCAATATACCTAGGGCTGAGCTTGCCCTTCTTTCCGAACCTCATCACGCCCTTCATAGGCGACACCCGAAGCAATACTCGTTCACCAACCATGAAATCTACATCTCGCACCTTGCGATCCGTATAAGTCTTTTGCCTAGACTGAGCTGAACGCAATCTCTCCTGAATAGTCTTGACCTTATCTAAGGCCTCCTGAACTAAGTCTGTACCCAACAACCGAGCCTCTCCCGGTTCAAACCATCCGACCGGTGATCGACATCGCCTACCATACAACGCCTCATACGGAGCCATCTGGATGCTAGATTGGTAACTGTTATTGTAGGCGAACTCTGCTAATGGCAGAAACTGGTCCCACGAGCCTCCGAAATCAATAACACGGGCTCGAAGCATGTCCTCAAGAATCTGAATAGTCCTCTCTGACTGGCCATCCGTCTGAGGATGAAATGCTGTACTCAACTGAACCTGGGTGCCTAACTCCTGCTGAACCGCTCTCCAGAACCGCGAGGTAAACTGCGTACCCCGATCGGAGATAATAGATACTGGCACCCCATGGAGACGAACAATCTCCCTAATGTAAACCTCCGCTAACCTCTCCGACGAGTAGGAGACGGATACTGGAATAAAGTGTGCTGACTTGGTCAGCCTATCAACAATGACCCAAATAGCATCAAATTTCCTCCGAGTCAAAGGAAGTCCAGTAACGAAGTCCATAGTGATCCGCTCCCATTTCCACTCGGGAATTTCAATCCTCTGGAACACACCACCAGGTCTCTGGTGTTCATATTTCACCTGCTGACAATTTAGACACCGGGCGACATACGCAACGATATCTTTCTTCATTCTGCGCCACCAATAGTGTTGCCGTAAGTCCTGGTACATCTTCGCGGTGCCTGGGTGAATAGAATACCGTGAACTGTGGGCCTTTGCTAAGATCAACTCTCGAATCCCTTCGACATTGGGCACACAAACTCGACCCTGCAATTTCAATACCCCATCACCATCTAGGTTTACCTGTGTGGCACCTCCCCGCTGTACTGTATCTCTCAACTCACGTAACTGAGGATCATCAAATTGCCTCTCACGGATACGCTCTAATAAGGAAGAACGAGCGACCGTGCAGGCTAACACTCTGCTAGGCTCAGAAATGTCTAGTCTCACGAACCGGTTGGCTAAGGCATGGACATCTAAAGCTAATGGTCTCTGATTGACCGGAATATATGCAAGACTACCCATGCGGCATACTTTCTACTCAATGCATCGGCCACCACATTGGCCTTACCTGGGTGATATAATATAGTAACATCATAGTCTTTTAGCAACTCTAACCATCTCCGTTGTCGTAGATTCAACTCCTTTTGCTTGAACAAGTATTGTAGGCTTTTGTGATCGGTGTACACCTCACATGTCACACCATATAGATAATGCCTCCGGATCTTTAAGGCATGAACCACTGCTGCTAACTCAAGATCATGAGCTGGATAATTCTTCTCATGTATTTTAAGCTGCCTCGAAGCATAAGCGATAACCTTACCATCCTGCATCAATACCGCTCCAAGCCACTGTACGAGATGCGTCACGATAAGCTGTATAAGGCCCTGCACCGTAGGTAGTATCAACATCGGTGCGGTGGTCAAGGCTGTCTTGAGCTTCGAAAGCTCGCCTCACACTCCTCGACCACCGAAATTGGACACCCTTACGGGTCAACTCGGTCATCGGGGCTGCAATAGAAGAAAACCCTCTACAAAACGACGGTAGTAACCCTGCTAATCCCAAGAAACTCCGGATCTCGGTCACCGAAGCCGGTCGAGGCCAATTCTGGGCCGCCTCAATCTTCTTTGGGTCTACCGAATACCTTCCACCGATACAATGTGACCCGAAATGCTACCGAACTCGGCCAGAACTCACATTTAGAAAATTTGGCATATAGCTGATTATCTTTCGGAGTCTGAAGAACCACTCTGAGGTGCTGGCTCGTGCTCTTCCTGGCTGCGGGAGTATACCGGGATGTCATCTATGAATACTATCACGAACAGATCTAAGTAAGGCCTGAATACCCGATTCATCAACTCCATGAATGCTGCTGGGGCATTGGTCGACCCGAAGGACATGACCAAGAACTCATAATGCCCATATCTAGAGCGAAAGGTTGTCTTAGGAATGTCGGCCGCCCTGATCTTCAGCTGATGGTAGCCTGACCTCAAGTCTATCTTAGAGAATACCCTCGCTCCCTGGAGCTGGTCAAACAAATCATCAATCCTCGGCGGTGGATATTTATTTTTGATAGTCACCTTGTTTAACTGCCGGTAATCAATACACATCCGCATCGAGCCATCCTTCTTCTTTACAAATAACACAGGTGCTCCCCAGGGGGAAACACTGGGCCTGATAAAGCCCTTCTCAAGAAGGTCCTGCAGCTGATCTTTCAACTCTTTTAGTTCCGGCGGGGCCATACGATAGAGTGGAATAGAGATGGGCTGAGTACCCGGTGCCAGATCAATACAGAAATCAATATCCCTGTCGGGTGGCATGCCCGGCAGGTCTGAAGGAAAAACCTCAGGAAACTCCCGTGCAATAGGGACTGAATCAATGGAAGGAACTTCTGCGCCGGAATCACGAACATAAGCCAAATAAGCTAGACACCCCTTCTCGACCATACGTCGAGCCTTAACATAAGAAATAACAGTGCGAACGGAGTGGCTTGAGGTACCCTTCCACTCTAATCGGGGTGATTCTAGCAAGGCTAAGGTGACAGTCTTAGCATGACAATCAAGAATAGCATGGTATGGGGACAACCAGTCCATTCCCAATATGACATCAAAATCTACCATATCCAAGAGCAACAGATCAACACGGGACTCAAGACCCCCAAATATAACTACGCACGAACGATGCACCCGATCGACTACAATGGAGTCACCCACTGGTGTAGCCACATAAGCTGGAATATCCAGAGCATAGCTGGGCACAGCCAAATACGGTGCGAAGTAGGAAGACACATAGGAATATGTAGATCCAGGGTCAAATAATACTGAAGCACCTCTGTCACACACAAGAATAGTACCTGTAATCACGGCGTCTGATGCCTCTGCCTCTGGCCTGGCTGGTAAAGCATAGAATCGGGGATCTGCACCTCCCCTCTGAGCTGCGTCTCTAGGACGACCATCAACTGGCTGACCTCTACCTCTGGC
This sequence comes from Nicotiana noctiflora, assembly GCA_032618575.1. NCBI lineage: Eukaryota > Viridiplantae > Streptophyta > Magnoliopsida > Solanales > Solanaceae > Nicotiana > Nicotiana noctiflora. The sequence continues at coordinate 754,314 of JASVEL010013098.1, forward strand.
CGGACGGTCTCCACCTCTACGGTCTCGACCTCCACCTCTATAATCTCTACCCCCGCCTCTGGCTGGCTGGGCAGGCTGAGGGTCAGCTGGGGCCTGAATCATAGGACGAGGACCTCGCTGTTGAGAGTTGCCCGCTGCTATAGGGCAATTCCTGATAAAATGACCTGGGTCGCCACAACCGTAGCAACTCTTAGACTGATAGGGCTGCTGGCCCTGACGACCTGAATGGCCTCCACGAACACTCTGAAGAGGCTGAGCATTAATAGGAGACTGGTCTGAATAATGCCCCCGAACACCACGATCACCTGGTCCACCCTGCGAAGCCTGAAGGGCGGAATGAAAAGGCCTGGAGGACCTGGCCTCTATCAAAGGATTCTCTGCTACCAGAGGAAGAACCACCAAACCTGCCTGAATGACGAGGCCTCTTATCTGAAGAATAACCGCCTCCCTAGCAAGAGCCATCTCAACTCTGCGTGCTGCATTGGCTGCCTCCTGAAATGATATGTCACTCCCTACGCCCATAGCCATCTGAAGTCTGATCGGCTGATTAAGCCTATCTATAAATCTGCGGACCCTCTCCCGCTCCGTGGGAAGTATCACCACTGCATGACGAGCCAAGTCGATAAATCTTGTCTCATACTGTGTAACTGTCATAGTGCCCTGATGGAGGGGCTCAAACTGCCTCCGAAGTACATCCCTCTGAGTAGCAGGGAGAAACTTCTCCATAAATAGTTCCGCAAACTGGTCCCATGATAAAGCTGGGGACCCTGCTGGTCGAGTCAAGCAATAATCTCTCCACCAAGTCTTGGCGGATCCTGCAAGTCTGAAGGTACAGAAGTCAACTCCGTTTGTCTCCACAATCCCCATAGTCTTGAGAATCTCATGGCAGCTAAATAAAAAGTCCTGAGGATCCTCTGATGCGGCTCCACTGAATGTAGTGGTAAATAGCTTGGAAAACCGATCAAGCCTCCATAACGAATCAGAAGTCATGGCCGTTCCATCACCGGCATGAGCTGTGGTACCAGACTGAGTGGCCACAGCTGGCTGAATTACTGGTGCCTGCGGCTGAGGAGCTACTGGCTCGGAGTATGAGCAATAGGAGTCTGGGCCCCTCCTCCAGCCTGAGAAGTGGCTGGGGCAACTGATAATAAACCCGCTCTAGCAATGCTGTCCATGAATCCCGCTATTCTGACCAAAGCATCCCGGAGATCCGGGGTAATTAAAGCCTCTCCTGGGACCTGAGCTGGGCCCACTGGAGCTGCTGGAACCGGAACCTCCTCGTCAATCTCAATATGAGGCTCCACCTCTGGAGTAGCTGCCTGGGGCTGAGCTCTACCCCTACCACGGCCTCTGATACGGCCTTGGCCCCCTGCCCCTCACGGGAGCTGCCTGGGGCTCGGGCTGCTGGTCAGCGGACGAAGAAGCGCGTGTCCTTACCATCTGCGAAAGGACAGAATAGAAATTCAATCAGTAATTGAGGAACAAGTCACACGACAAGAAAGAACAAATGAGAGACTCTTTCCTAACTCAATAGACTCTGGAGGACAAGTACAGACGTCTCCGTACCTACCTCTCAAACTCTACTAAGCTTGTTCGTGAGTGGTGAGACCTATGTAACCTAGAGCTTTGATACCAACTTGTCACGACCCGGATTTTTCCCCCAACATCGGGATCGTGATGGCGCCTACTCGTGGTAGCTAGGCAAGCCATTGTATTCATACTATCCTGTTTTTAACACAATTTTAATTAAATAAATGCGGAATACTTTATCGAAATGGAAATAATAAATCACAAGGTAAAAATCATACTGAAATCCTCTACCCAAGAACTTGGAGTCACCAACTCACAAACTACTATGGAATACTACACATAAAAGTCCGAAGGAAATATAACATAATTCTGTTTGTCTCGGAACAATGAGACTACAGCTATTAACATAAATAAAGAAAGAGACGCCGGGCCTGCGGACGTCCTGCAAGCTACCTCGGTCTCAAATGTGATCAACTCCCACGCAATCTATTTACTGCTGCTGCTGCTCCTGATCGTAACCTGGACCTGTGCAAAAACGCACAGAAGTGTAGCATCAGCACAACCGACCCCATGTGCTGGTAAGTGCCTGGCCTATCCCGGCGAAGTAGTGACAAGCCTAGGACCAGACACCCACATAAACCCGTGCAATTCAATATATATATGTGTACCACAAAATAACAAGAAATAATCAAGTATTAACACAATAAGGAATATCTTAAAGAATTCAACAATTAACCACAGTTAATAATTTCACAAAGAAAACAAAGTATAATGTAAACACGAATTATATCACTTCAAGAAATAGCAAGCAATTGCACGGCATCACCCTTCGTGCTTTTACTCTCATCCTCACCAAATAAACAAATAAAGTACACGGCATCACCCTTCGTGCTTTTACTCTCATCCTCACCAAACAAACAAATAAAGTACACGGCATCACCCTTCGTGCTTTTACTCTCATCCTCACATCCATAGTACGGCATGATCCTTCGTACATGGTTCAATAACAGGGCACGGCATGATCCTTCGTGCATAATCAATAAATAAACATGGCACGGCATTAACCTTCGTGCATAAATAAATAAACATGGCACGGCATCACCCTCGTGCATTATCACTCTTCCTCACCCAAATAACAATCACAGAGTTAAGGGGAGAGAAAGAAACAACAATTCATAAATCGTCCCATCAAGGGCAATCAATAATTATCTTCACAACAAGTCCCAACAAGGGAGAACAATAACGATTCACCTGTAATATATCTCAAAATATCATTTTCCAACGACTCACGGTCATACTAGACGCCGGTGTATGGATGCTCGTCACCACAGCCCATACACCGCACTCGATCACATAACACATAACACATAATCCTATTCCCTCAAGCTAGGATAGAACAAACACTTACCTCGAATGCTTATGAACAATTCACTCCGTGGAAATGTCTTTTCTTTCAATTTGGCTCCAATCCAACCGTATCTATGCACAATTGATTTAATATCATCAATTCTACTCAACAAACTAATTCCTAATACCAAATACTACTTTTACAACATTCTGCCATGAATAGTGAATTTCAACCCCGGGCCCACATGGTCGTAATTCGGGGTTAGGACCAAATCCGGTTACCCATTCCCCCACGAGTTCATATATATAATTTGTTTCAAAATCGGACCTCAATTCGAGGTCCAATTCCTAATTTATGAAAAACCCTATTTTCTAACAAAAACAAGAATTTTACCATGAAAATCTTTGATTTCTTATGAAAAACATGTTTAATGATGTTAGGAATTGAAAGAATTAAGTAAAAAGTGACTTACAATCGTTTTGATGAAGAAGAAATCCTTGAAGAATCGCAAATGGGTGTTTTGGTTTTGTAAAATGTGAAGAAATGAGTGAAATTCGTGTTTTTCAGGTCTCTGTGTTCGCATTTGCGAACATGGGTTCGCAATTGCGAACCCCGACCAATTTCTGGAGTTTGAAAAATAAGCTAAGGGTGGGAAGTTCGCATTTGCGAAGCCAAGGCAAAACGGGGAACTTCGCATTTGCGAACTATTGTTCGCAATTGCGAACACAGGCTAAATATGGGGAGGTTCGCATTTGCGAACTATTGTTCGCATTTGCGAACCCAGGCAGAATAGTGGCCAGTTCGCATTTGCGAACTATAGCTCGCATTTGCGAACACAAGCACAGTAGGGTCAAGTTCGCATTTGCGAACTATTGTTCGCATTTGCGAACTCAGGCACAATAGGGGGGAGTTCGCATTTGCGAACTCTGCAGAATAGTGGGGAGTTCGCATTTGCGAACTCTGCAGACCAGTTGCAGACAACAACTTCTAACATGAAAAATTGACCTCGTGGCCTATCCAAAGTTCACCCGAGCCCTCGGGGCTCCAAACCAAATATGCACATAACCTCAAAAACACATTATGAACTTGTTCGTGCGATCACATCGCCAATATCACCTCGTTTTCATCAAATCAAGCCTCAAATGCATGATTTTCATACCTTTAGTTTTCAAAACTTTCAAACTTGGGACTCAAGGTCCAAAACCTCTCAAACGACATCCAAATGTCACCAAACTTTACTGAAATCACATATATAATATTTAAGACTTGTACCGGGCGTCGGAACCAAAATACGAGCCCGATACCAAGGTCAATTAATTTATTTCCTTTAATAATTGCATCAAAAACAATTTCACATAAAAATTCATAACTTGGGCTCTAGGCCTCAGAATTCGACTCCGGACGCATGTCCAAGTCCCATATTTTCCTACGGACCTCTCGGGACCATCAAATCTCGGGTCCGGATCCGTTTACCAAAAATGTTGACCGAAGTCAACCATATCAATATTAATATCATTTTTATCCAAATTTCCCATAGAATTCATATTTTCTATCACAAAATCTTTCCGGCTACATGCTCGGATCATGCACGTAAATCGAGGCAACATAGAATGAGGTTTTCAAGGCCTCAGAAGCTCGAAATGATTAATTAAATAAGTGATGACCCTTTGGGTCGTCACACCCCTAGGATATTATGTGTTGATTAAAAGCCTTGTACGCGAGGTGACGGGCGTGTACATGTGCAGATTGTTGGAAAACTACCTTTCTTGAACTGCTCAAATTGTCATATTCTTTTTATTTAATTGATTACATTGTAATATTTACCTGATATTCGTTAGAAAAGTATGATTAGATAGGATTATCTGTCTAAGTGCCTACTTGTCTAACTTGAACTTCTTGAACTTGTCGATGCTGGTTTGGTGTAAATTGTAGTTATATCAAGCTGCAGAAGTCGCAGTTGCGATCCAGGGTTCGCAATTGCGAACCCTCACAAAAATGAAGAAGTTCTTCGCAATTGCGAACAAAGAGAGGCTGGGAAGGGCCGCATTTGCGACAAAGAGTTCGCAATTGCGAACAGGCGTCGCAATTGCGATGGAAATGTTCGCAATTGCGAGCATACGAGAAGCAGCAGTTTTTCCCCGACACAAAAATAAGCATAACTTCCTCATACGATGTCCAAATGCGATGATTCTTTTTCCTATGGCTCCGTAATTTCGATACGGATCTTATGGTTCAAACAAAATTGAATTTGGAGGTCGTTAGGGTAATTAAGTACTCTTTTATGTCCAAAGAAATGACGTTAAAACATCAACTAAGAGCGTGATCACAACCCGAAACACACCCGAGGCCCCCGGGACCCCGACCAATAACACCAATCAGTCCCAAAACACATTATGGATTTGCTCTAGGCCTCAAATCACAACAAACAACGCTAAAAATCATGAATTACACCTCAATTCAAGCTTGAAGAATTTTGAAGTTTCCAACTTCTATTTCTGATGCCGAAACCTATCAAATCACGTCCGATTAACTTACAATTTTGCACACAAGTCAAAAATGACATAATTAAGTTATATCAACTCTTGGAATTCCATTCCGACCCTCGGATCAAAATCTCACCTATCAACCAGAATTCGCCAAAATAATAACTTTACCAATTCAAGCTTAATTCTACACCGGTCATCACAAAAATATTCCGGACACACTCCTAAGTCCCAAATCACCTAACGAAGCTATCCGAACCATAAGATTTGCATGTTTGAGTCCGATATCAAAAGTTCCACTTCCTGTCAAATTTTCTCAAAAACCTTCAATTTTCTATCTTTAGCCAAACGACTCCAAAATGACCTACGGACCTCCGAATTCACTTCCGATCACGCTCCCAAATCCAGAATAACCATACGGAGCTACTCCCAGTCTCGGAAATCCCAAACGGACATCAATAACACTAAAATGCATTTTAAGCCAAACCGATGCAATTTCTTCTAAAATGCTATCTTCCATAATATGCGCCAAAACGCTCCCGGGTTATCCAAAACCTGATCCGGGCATACGCCAAAGTCCGAAATCATCATATGAACCTTTTGGAACCTTCAAATCCCAATTCCGAGGTCGTATGCTCAAAGTTCCAATCCTAGTTCATTTCTTCAATTTTAAGCTTCGAAAATGAGCATTTTCATTTAAATTTGACTCCAAACTTCTTGAATTTTAATTCGACCATACACACAAGTCAATATACCTGAGATGAAGCTGCTTATGGCCTCAAACTGCTGAATGATGCGCCGTATCTCAAAACGACCGGTTGGGTCGTTACAATCTCCCCCACTTAAACATACGTTCGTCCTCGAACGTGCTGAGAACTACACTGAAGTAGTTTGAAATCACTGGTTTAACATCTCATGCAACTTCCTGTGCTTCCACAACTCATTTGAGCACATTAGCTCGATAACTCTATAGATATACTCCTTTATTCGTGTAAATAAGCCATTAGACCCAATTCCAACATCCGGAATTTCCTGCCTAACATGTTTCCATCATACGACCACCATATCATTCTTCACACGTTGTACCCATACATGATTGCATAACTTTGTTGAATTCACACTTTGCATCACTTTACTCATGGGACCACAATAATATTCTTTAAATATAATAGTCGAAATTCCACAAATCTGATGCTCTCATTGCATCTCATGACCTACATAGGTCTTGCTCTAGCTTTTACAACACCAATATGACGGAAGAGATGTGCCGGGATTCATATTTAGTTGCCAAGTCAACAAATCATTCAGTCTATACTTTTGACAAGAACCATTACCTCATTCTGAACTAAACAATGGTCTTAGCCCCTTAATTTATTTCATATGCTCAGATTACACTGATCTCGAATTCAATGATCTCACCTCACCCATTACGAGCTGCTCAGGCGATAAGCCACCTCAGACATAATCAAAAGTCCTACAATATGACACAATGTGTCATTAGGCCACTAATTCGTACGTGATACAAAAGGAAGGCGAACACTAGAGAGAACTATTCAACGGTCACACTAACATGGACTTCCTCAGAAAAATAGGAAACAGAACACATAAAAGCAATTATGGACACTGAAATAAACATCACACTGTTGCGACGTGCAACCGATCCCAATAATATATCCATGGCGGTGTGCCACCCGATCCAAACAATATAACCATGGCGGCGTGCCACCCGATCCCTGTATAAAACTCACACAAGGAGCCATACGTCGAGCTGAATAGCTCATCACATCAAAATGCTGAATATCGATCATAAGCACACTAAGGTGCCTGATATTAGACACAAGGAAACATATAGTGCTATAGGCTACAAACTCAAGCACAACTGAGGTGCGATATATGATTTGAGTCTTGAGAGCCATCATGCTCATATAATATCACCGCTGAGCGGAACCTAAACACATAAGGAACTTACCAAGCTATCTCACACTCATACGGCGCAATATATCTTTACATGAATTAACTAACCGCGAAATAAGACCGCGACTATCCCTCCGCAAAGGGCGCATTGCTGGAAGAAACACAACCGGCCTGACACAAGGCTCACTTCCACATTTAAATCTATCCACCGACCTTAAGTCTATCCTGGTCGTGCCAATCTAAGTCAATAATATTTCACAGGTCTATAACCCAATAAGCAGAGTGCCCTCCAGGAATAAATTCTCAAATGAATGATATCACCAAAATCCTCATACTTGGTTTAAATTTCTAACCAATCAAGTGACTACAAGTCACACCTATACAATCTTCTTGTGGGTCAAGCTCCCACCATCCTCCGAATAATTAAACCGGTCTGCACATTCAACCCACCGGCTACACTAACACTGAAAAGCGATCAGGAGTCCCTAACCGGGATGCAAAGCCTTTCTCACAGAACACCGATCTCAAATGATACTGATGTTAATACCCATCTTACTCAAAACACCGAAACTCCTTTCCTGCTCATCCGAGCTCTTTATATCACATTCATTGACCAAACTGTGACCTTGGTCCTTACTTGAAATTTCATACTACTCACTGCATATCACGTGCCGATATACGATAGACTCAATTTCCATCATAGCTCTAGAACTGACGATAGGCTAATATTTCATCATATAAGACTTTCCATTTAGCTCACTGCAGGAGAACTATAACAACATATGGTGAATTCTCATAACCATCGAATATGGCAATCTCTAAGTAGTGGTCCAAGCCACCATAACCCTTCCCGAGATCTGCCTACTCATAACAGGACCTTAACAGAAGAATACTTAGAATTACATCAATCACTGCGGCCGACAAGTCTCAAATGCACCGCCACAAATCACATGCATAATTCGATCACGTTGCATGAATTGATCATTGACACCAATACGCCAACTCAACTATGGCTGATCAATCTACTTCTTTCTAGGTTATCCTTGATTGCCTAAGAAATGTTAATATCTTCCTTCAATACCTAACTTATTCCAACCGCACTTACCCCGAGTGACCTTAAATCATGAGGCCATGCTATCTCAAGAACGACGACCATTTCATGTCTCTCAAATACTACACCACAATTCAAAACATCATAGATCGTTTTGTGCCTTTCTTCATAAGTTGCTTCAAAAGCTTGAGCCTCAACTGTACTTATAGACTCAGAATTATCAGGCACCACACTTTACCTCTTGAATTCACTAGGACCGCTATTGAGAGCCATCCAGCCCTGACTTGCCTCAGTACGCAACCAACTCTACTAAATTTTGTAACATATAAATACCCTCTCGATAAATCCCCCAGCTGAACCACTTCCCGCAAAGCCTGCACCTATACGAGGCATAAATCACGAGTCTTTCCTCAAGTTTGAACACGAGCCAGTAAGGCTAACCATAACATTCATTCAACAATTCATATACTGAAATTATCACTCATGGCCCCTTTTCCGTGGCTGCAATAACATAATAATACGCTAGTATCTAGAATTCACACCAAGTAATTAACCATGCGACCCAATCTTAAGCGGTGGGACTCTCCCACTTAGCCCAAAGCCACTATTACACGACTCTCGAACACATTAGAACCATTCTCTCAAGTCATTTACTATTATTCAACTGCAACTCACTTGATCCAACGAATATAACCACATGTGCTCTATTAGTACTCTAACACCATAGGGTACGACCTCATCCCAATACAACCAAATATTTTCTCGCTCTATGCACCGAGCATTCTCTACCAACGATATCTTAAAACATACTATGATTCTCACACGCCTACGAAGCACCATGTAGCCTTTGTCGAATATTTCCCTGCTGATAATAAAATGTAGAGTTTATTAGGGACACAGGAACATCCAAAGTCCCAACACCATACCATACGAGCCTCAACTCTTGCCCATCTACAAGTTTTCAAGAACTTTTTGTTGAATAGCACCTAAATACATCGCATGCTAAATCTGATGTGACACATGACCTATAATTAGATCGTTGATAGTGAAATCCTTTCACTTGACACGAAGCCTTAAGAGACATCTTGTTAATCCATGATACTAGCCTTTAACATTCGTACGTCTTCATCATAAGACAAGCCAAAGACGTTCGTTTGGTACATGTCCTTCTTAAGACAGTTAAACTCATTTCCCACCAGTATCTCTGCTGTCTAAATCCTTCGCTAAATAGATATCTCATGTGAACCATATAGTCTTTATTACCACCAACTATCTTTAGATCCACATCCACCTTGTGATTTTTACCATTGTTGTGACGATTTGGTAGTTAAGTAAACCTTCTCAAGACCGTACTTATCAATCGAATGTCGGAATCTTGTCCACCCCCATGTGCACAATTGAAGATCTCTCAATTCTCTTGCATTATCATTATGGATGACACGCGGTAACAATGGTTGAGTAAATTTTTGAATCCCTTGAAATCCCTCTGCAGCATTACGAACGGTCGGCGCATACTTGATACCGAGTGCGCAATTTCAATACACGAGTGGATGCAAAAGAACATATGACATAGGCTCTAACCGAATAAATGGCGCACGATAAGGAATTCAAAGAATTGAAGAGTTTCCTAAACAGTTACATCGCCCCCCGTAGATAAATACAGACGTCTCCGTATCGATCAGCGAGAATCTAAGTAACCGGTCTGTGTCCCGTGACTCCTACGAACCTAGAGCTCGGATACCAACTTGTCACGACCCTAGTTCACCAATCGTGAACATGTCGTGATGGCACCCAGTCCCACGACTAGGTAAGCCTAACACGTTGCGGAATATACAAGCTATGAACACTTAAATAAGAAACATCGGAAAGATAGCATAAAAAGATATGTAATCCGTGCCACTTGGCACATACATCCGTCAACACACTGTGTAAACACTACCAAGATCCGGAATCTCACGGGTAACACAGACTAAAAGAGGATATACAACGTGGCTCTATGTGTAAAGAGTATCTAACAACGAAATGAAGGAAAAATGTCAACTAATACTATCGGAATAGAAAGAAAAGCCTCCGGATCCGCGAACGTAGCAGATCATACCTCGAGGTCTCCCCAAGCGCTGCTGAATCACCTGATATGAGCCTGTCCTGATGTACCTGGATCTCCACAACAAAAGTGTGCAAAAGAGTAGCATGAGTACACCACGGCGGTACTCGGTAAGTGCCAAGCCTAACCTCGATGGAGTAGTGACGAGGAAGGTCAGGGCCCTACTGAGAGAAAACAATTACAAAAAAATGATAGTAACAATAATAAGCAGTTTAAATGATAATTATTCCGAAATAACAACAATAAATGATTACTGCGACCGTCTACAATTAAAACTAACAACAAGTAATAAATTCAATTAACAAGTCCAGGACCTGTGGGAATTGAACCCACAGTCCCATTGACAGTACACATGGGTCTCCGGGAATCGAACCCGTAGCCCATGTCTCAATAAATCTCAGGATCTCCGGGAATCGAACCCGCAATCCACATCTCAATAAATCTCGGGATCTCCGGGAATCGAACCCGCAGTCCACATCTCAATAAATCTCAGGATCTCCGGGAATCGAACCCGCAGTCCACAAACACAGCAAGTAAAGGAATACACAGAGAGAAATATAATATGCTTAACTATAACTTCACCGATTGCTACAACCGTCTAAAATTAAGCTAACAACTAACAAAACTCAATTAACAAGTCCAGGACCTGTGGGAATTGAACCCATAGTCCCATTAACAGTATCCCTGAGTGTTTGGGACTCGAACGCGCAGCCCATGTCTCAGTAAATCTCAGGATCACCGGGAATCGAACCCGCAGTCCATATCTCAATAATATATCAATAACTCGGGATCTCCGGGAATCGAACCCGCAGTCCCTACCAATAACTCGGGATCTCCCGCAGTCCACAAACGCAAACACAATCAGTAAGAGGAAAAGCACAGAGAAATATGTAACAAATAACTACAATTTATACCAAACCAGCATCGACAAGTTCAAAAATTTCAAGTTAGACAAGTAGGTACTTAGACAGATAATCCTATCTAATCATACTTTTCTAACGAATATCAAGTAAGTATTACAATGTAATCAATTAAATAAAAAGAATATGACAATTTGAGGCAGTTCAAGAAAGGTGGTTTTCCAACAATCTGCGCATGTACACGCCCGTCACCTCGCGTACAAGGCTTTTAATCAACACATAATATCCTAGGGGAGAAGGTTCCCCCACGCAAGGTTAGACAAGTCACTTACCTCAATTCCGGTACAAAACCTCTAAGAAACGACTCCGTTGCCACGAGTATCCGACTCCGAGTGGCTCAACTCTATCCAAATAAATTGCATATTGTAAATAATAATTCAAGTAATTTATTCTACACATAAATTCTAAGCTAATACGTGAAATTATGTAAAATGACCAAAATGCCCTCGGACCCACGAGCTCGAAATCTAAAATTTTTTGAAGATAAAGATTACCCATGACCTTAGGAACTCAAATATATAAATTTCTCTTAATTCCATACTCAAAATCGTGGTCAAAATCCAAAAATCTCAATTTCTAGGTTTTTCTTTAAAACCCAAATTCTCCTTTTGATTCTCATGAATTTTGATGTTAAATCTAAGGAATAAACACAAAATAAAAGTTGAAAAATAGTTAGAGGAACTTACCCAATAATTTGGTATGAAAATCCACTCTCAAAATCGCCCATTCTCGGACCTAGGGCTCAAAATATGGTAAAATGAAGCAAAAACTCGAGGTTCACAGCTAAAATCAAGCTGCAGAAGTCGCATTTGCGATCCAGGGTTCGCAATTGCGAACCCTCGCAAAAATGAAGAAGTTCTTCGCAATTGCGAACAAAGAGAGGCTGGGAAGGGTCGCATTTGCGACAAAAAGTTCGCAATTGCGAACGGGCATCGCAATTGCGATGGAAATGTTCGCAATTGCGAGCATACCAGAAGCAGCAGTTTTTCCCCGACACAAAAATAAGCATAACTTCCTCATACGATGTCCAAATTCGATGATTCTTTTTCCTATGGCTCCGTAATTTCGATACGGATCTAATGGTTCAAACAAAATTGAATTTGGAGGTCGTTAGCTTAATTTAGTACTCTTTTATGTCCAAAGAAATGACGTTAAAACATCAACTAAGAGCGTGATCACAACCCGAACACACACCCGAGGCCCCCGGGACCCCGACCAATAACACCAATCAGTCCCAAGACACATTATGGATTTGCTCTAGGCCTCAAATCACAACAAACAACGCTAAAAATCATGAATTACACCTCAATTCAAGCTTGAAGAATTTTGAAGTTTCCAACTTCTATTTCCGATGCCGAAACCTATCAAATCACGTCCGATTAACTTACAATTTTGCACACAAGTCAAAAATGACATAATTAAGTTATAGCTACTCTCGGAATCCCATTCCGACCCTCGGATCAAAATCTCACCTATCAACCAGAATTCGCCAAAATACTAACTTTGCCAATTCAAGCTTAATTCTACACCGGTCATCACAAAAATATTCCGGACACACTCCTAAGTCCCAAATCACCTAACGAAGCTATCCGAACCATAAGATTTGAATTTTTGAGTCCGATATCAAAATTTCCACTTCCGGTCAAATTTTGTCAAAAACCTTCAATTTTCTATCTTTAGCCAAACGACTCCAAAATGACCTACGGACCTCCGAATTCACTTCCGATCGCGCTCCCAAATCCAGAATAACCATACGGAGCTACTCCCAGTCTCGGAAATCCCAAACGGACATCAGTAACACTAAAATACATTTTAAGCCAAACTGATGCAATTTCTTCTAAAATGCTATCTTCCACAATATGCGCCAAAACGCTCTCGGGTTATCCAAAACCTGATCCGGGCATACGCCAAAGTCCGAAATCATCATATGAACCTGTTGGAACCTTCAAATCCCAATTCCGAGGTCGTATGCTCAAAGTTCCAATCCTAGTTCATTTCTTCAATTTTAAGCTTCGAAAATGAGAATTTTCATTTAAATTTGACTCCAAACTTCTTGAATTTTAATTCTGACCATACGCACAAGTCAATATACCTGAGATGAAGCTGCTTATGGCCTCAAACTTCTGAATGATGCGCCGTATCTCAAAACGACCGGTTGGGTCGTTACAATTCACATGTGTTGGACTTTAGTACCATTCAGTTAGATGAGAGTTTGGGTTACGAAGAGGAGCCAGCTGCCATTGTTGATAGGCAGGACCCCCGGCTAAGTTCCAAGTGGGTTTCTGCAGAGAGAGTCTAGTGGAGGGGCCAACTAGTCGAGGAGGCGACCTGAGTCCAAGAAGGACATGCGGAGCCGATATCCCCTCTTAGTCAGCGATCCAGGTACTTTTCTATATCCGTTCGCGGACGAACATTTGTTTATGAGTTGGAGGATGAAACGAACCAACTAGTCATTTTGCATTTTCGAACCCCGTTCTCTTAAACAATCCTTTCCGCATTTGCTTTAGCTAAATTATGACTTGCGGGGGTAGGTGCTTTGGAAGTTAGAAGAATTTTGGGTAAAAATAAGCCTATTCGCTTCATTTAGTTTCTTCGAAAAGGCCAAGTTTGACGTCGGTCAACATTTTAGAAAAACAGAACCTGAATTGCAATCAGACAATTTCGGAGGGTCCATGGGAAAATATGGGACCCGAATATATGCCCGAAATTGAATTCCGAGGTCCCTAGCCTGAGTAATGGAATATTTTGTAAAAATTGTTAAGTTAAGTTTCAAAAAATTAAATAAACTAAGAAATTATTTTTTTCATACGTATCGAGTCCAAATTTCGATTCCGACACTTGGTATGAGTTCAAAATATCATATAAGACATACCCGTAATGTTTGGTGTCAATCCGAGTAGTTTAAGGGCATTTTAACCCGTTGGTAGGAAATTCAGAACTTAAAGTTCATTAAATCTGATCAATTGGTTTTGGGGTTTGATTCCTTGGTTTAATAATGTTTTGGATGTTTCGAAGGTTCTACTAGGTCTGCCTCGTGATTTCAAACTTGTCGGTATATTCGGGTGGTGTTCGGGAGCCCCGAGTGTCAAATGGTCGTGGTTCGAGCAAAGTTAGAAATCGAAGGGGAACAACATCTGCTGCTTCTGCCAAAACCGCTTCTGCGGCTCTTGGACCGCTGAAGCGGAGGCTGCAGAAGTGGCCCATTTATCGCAAAAGTGGAGGCTGCAGAAGCGGCCCACTTATCGTAGAAGCGGTCACGCGGCACAAGGGGAAGGACCGCACAGGCGGCCCAAAACCTACATAAGCAGTTTCGCTTGTACGGCCCCCAGACCGCATAAGCCGTCAACTATCCCTTGCCTAATGTCACACCTCATTTTTTCACACGCGTAAGTGTGTCGCTGTTTACTACTATACCCCGAGAAGGGATATAATAATAATCAGGGAAGGAGTTTTTCTACTTAAAGGACAGTCGGAACAGGATCAATTTATTTAATTTTTTAGAGTCGCCACTTGGGAAAATAATGGTGTCCCAAGTCACTTTTTTAATCCCGAACCGAGGAAATTTATGACTCTGTATTACAGTCTGCGAAACTAGAAACCTGGATAAGGAATTTTGTTAACACGGGAGAAGGTGTTAGGCACTCCCAGATTCCGTGGTTTTAGCACGGTCGCTCAACTGCCGAATTGTTTTTATCTGATTTCTTTATATATTTCAATTATGTGCTTTTGATGTTCTGCTTTTCAATTTTGGAAGAATTTCAACGTCGTGAAAATGTATTTCGGGCCACACCGTTATGGCCTTTAACACATTCTGACTTCGTTGTGAGTAAGATTTGGGTCACATAAATGCGCACCCGTATTTAGGAAAGTAATTTTATTAAAGTCATGCCTAAAGAGTCTATCGTGTTGTTAACTTTGAGAAAGACCGTGAAATTTGCTAAACGATCCTTCCAAATCTAAGACTTTCATAACAATTTTTGAGGGCCTCGTGCGTTTTCTAACGAGACTCATCTCATTATTATTTATTAAAGGGTCAATCCTAAAGTAATCTATAATTTTTTTATTTTTTATCTATAACAATAAAAGAAAAGTCCTAATTAATTTATATTTTTTTACCTAACTGTTATGTTACTGCATAGTAATAACAATTATTAAGTAATGTATATACAGCAATTTTGGCCTTGAAATTGGCCCCACTGCTAGTAGAAGGCCCAATAGGTTGTCATGTTACCTACTTAGCTGATTACACTGAATCTCACGTCATTTTTGTTTCAAATATTGAAAGCATCTTAAAATTTCACGTTATTTGTCCAATAAGAAATTACAGTATATGAAGGTTGAAACATCGGCAAGCAACCGAATTCTACCTCATGAATATATTTTATTCAGCTGTCTAACTATATAAGAATTTCTAATAGTTCAACTCAACATATGAATATATTTACTCTAAACTAGTCAATAGAATACTACTAATAGCTTCTTATTTTAGGATAGTTCATATATAGATTTCACTATAGAAAGCTTGACAGCAATTGTATATTTACTAGCCATATGATGGAATCTAGATTAATATCAAGATGTCAAATAACCTGATTATTCATATACAGGATTATTCTATGTGTTTGCTTCTTACTAGTAAGCTAAACTACAACAGTACAACTATCCAATTCTATTACCAAAAACAGTCCTGTTATTACAAATTGCATTTTAATAAACCTATCTAACATTAACACGAATTTAATCTAAGGAATCTATCACTGAAACTATGCAAATAGCGATTAAAAATAACAGAAACAATCTATTATAACAAAAACTTTTGTAGACTTGAATTACAATGTTGTAAATGCAATATTTAAAACTTCATGCTGCCAAGGAGTAAAAATGTAACTGAAATTTGAATAGATCCATTAGATCTAATATACAACAGCAGCTATACAGGTTTCAGCAAACAAATTCCAGCAGTAACAATCACAACAGAAGCACTTCAGTATTCAAACTTCAACAAGGAGATCAACAATAGCCATGAAACCAAGCAATTAATCCAGGAGGCAATTTTCAGAACTTCAAATTGTTTCAAAAACTAGAATTCACATTCAAATTACTCGAATAACAGCTTTCTACCGATTTGTGATGGATTCTATTATTATTTTTGGATTTTTTGATATGTATTTGAAGATAAAAGAGAAGAAAATGATCTGAAAGTGTTAATTTCAGATCTGAAATTTAATAGATTATTTTTGTGGGATTTTTCTGGATTTTTCTAAAGCTTCTAATGTTCCATAGTTTTTCTCTAGGGGTTTTTATGGGTTTTTAGATTCAAAAGTCTCAAAAAATCTCTCTAAGGTTCAAAAAGAAGGTCCTTAATTCTGCAGATTTTATGTCTATTTATAGACCCAAATGCAAAGGAAATTCAAATTTGAACTATTTCATTAAAACCCCTCTAATTTCTCGTTTATTAGGCAGATTACTGCATTTATTCTATTAAAAGTTACACTAAAACCCCATTTAGAAGATTCTACCATATTCCAATTCATTGTAATACCTATTGTACCCCTACTTGCTTAGGAGAACTACTAATTCTACCCTTTTCTACACCCAAACTGCCCTTAATCCTTTATATTTATAACAGTTTTACCATTTCCTTTCCCAATCGCACCCCTTTTTTAGTCTTATTACAATTATACCAATTTCCCTTTCCCAATCTACCCTTACTTCTTAAAGTTTATTACCTTTTTAAATTCCGTATTTTATTCTTATTTTTACCAATTTTCATATTTGTATTTATCAAATAGTCACAATTAAGTAACTATAGTCTAATTAACCAATTAAACCTTTTAATCAAAATTCAAAATTAGTTCAATTAATGAAATTCACATTACATCAATAACCAACCCTCGACAGTCTTACAAACATAGCCACTTTTGATCAATTATTAATTTAACAAGACTCGGGGAACAATTTGATAGATGGTTGAATTTTATTAACAAAAATAACTAATCGTAATTGGATCTATAAAGTAAACTCCTTAGGTGGATACGAATCGTGTGATTTTAACTATCGACCTACTTGAATCTAATATTGTTAAGGAACAACTTCTCTAATTTCTAATTTTAGCTATAACCAATCAATAATTAATGAACCATTAATCCTACTATTAATCGATTTCTCAGAATTCAAACAAAATTCCAACAATACATCAACAAATGCTATAATAATTATTGTAGAACATATTAAGGAAATCAATTTCAGTAGACAATCGATTGAATAAACCTACCAGAATTAAACACTAATCGACACTATTTTTTTCAATTAAACTTAGAAAACAAAAGGAAACATTACTAACCAGAAAAACTACTGAATTAACTGTTGAACATACTATTGAACTAATAAAACATACTACTGAACTAATAAAACATACTATTGAACTGATAAAACAAATTACATCGAAACATGATGAAATCAGAAAGAAAGAAGGAGAGAAGCAAACATATAAAGAATTAAAAGTATTGAAGTACTTAGCTTTCTGTTATTTTTCTTTTCTTCTATTTTATCTTCGATTTATTGATTATTTCTTCATTTTCTTGATTAATTTCTTGAATCGGCCGATTTTCTTGAAATTTCTTGAATAGACTCTGAATCTTGAATTTCCGCCAGCTTTTTGACTTAATATTTCTTGTCATATCGTGGGGATGTTAAAAGAAAGTGATGGTGTAAGTTTTGTGGGTTTTGGGTGGCGGCGCAACTAGGATTTAATATTTTGGATGATTGGTTGGTCTTTGAAGGAAATCATTAACGGGACAGTGATGAGGAGGTGAAGAGGAACGTTTTGATGTTGGTCTCGCCGGAAATGGAAGCCGACCGACGCCACAGGCGGCGGAACCCTAGGCGGCGGAGTCGTTATGAAGAGGGGTCTGTGAGGCAGCTCGTGTGTTAGAGAGAAGAAGATAGGCTGTCTCTAATTTTTGACTTTGGTATATTTAAAATGTAATGAAGCTTTAGAGCCGTTGGATTAGATGAATCTATGGCTGAGATTAGATGACGCAAAACGGCGTCGTTTTAATTTTCTATGGCTGGACCGGGTAATTGACATTTTGCACCTAGGAGGCTGGGCGTTTGGGCTGGGGCTGGGTATCTATTTGGGCTAATTAATCCGATTTTTAACCCCTTTTTTCTCTTGTATTTTTGTATTGTATTTCTTTGTATTTTGTATTTTGTATTTTGTTATATTTCAATTTTGTTTTGTATTTTCTGTATTTTGTATTTCAACGTTTCTTTATATTTTATGTATTTTTCCTATTTTGTAGATTATTTAATTTTATTAAAATTATTAAACTAACTACCTTTTTTTTTTGGCAATTTTCAATTTAAAAGCAAACAAATGTTATTTTTTGATTTTCTTTAATTTGTTAAAATGAATGGATATCTAATACATGAGAAATTAATTTCTAAAAATACATTTTTGTATATTTTATTTATTAAACACAAATAACATGCAAACAATTAACAGAAAATTCATACAAATTATTTAAAAATAAGGAAAAATTATTTATTTGAAATTTATGGGAATAACTCATATGTAGGGTAAAAATCACGTACTCACACCCAAAACTGCAAATGTGGTCGATTTTCCGCATGTGCGGGACCGTAGAAGCTGTCCCAAGATTGCAGAAGCGGAAATCGCATGGGCAGTAAGCTCATTTAATACGGTCTCAAGTGCTTTATCTCCCATTTTCTCTTCACTTGGGCGATTTTGATGATTCCAATGAGAGTATTTCTTCCTAATATCACAAGGTATGTAATTCCCACACACTCTTATCTTAAATACATGAACATTAGGTAGATTTAACACCAAAAATATCAAATAAAATCAAGGGTTAGGGTTAGACCTAGGGTTTTGGAAAAACTATAATTTAACCACCTAATTAGTCATGCAATGAACTCGAATTTACATATTAGTAATCCTTAGGATATAGAGAATAATTTCTTCGAAAAATCTAGGAATTTGGGAATGTGGGCCCAGGGTCAGAATTTAGTAAACTTGCGGGAAAGGTTGGGAAATCACTTAATTAGCTAGAATTCAACCTTATGAGCAATAATTGATTAGTTCTTGCCTTATTTAAACTATTTGGTGCTTCTTCGACTTCGAATTGAGCTTGGAGCCTAGTCTTTTGGTTGAAAGCGCGCTTCGGAGCAAGGTGAGTCTCCTTTCTAACCTTGTAAGAGTGAATTGTACCCTTAGGTTTCATGTTGAGTAGTTGTTGTTAAATGCGGGGACTACGCACGCGTTATGTGACGAGAGCCTATGCGTAGCTACTACTACGTTAGATGTCCGGATAGCTTAGGACCTACATCATGCCTATTAAATATTTTCTTTATGGTACATTATTGTCATGAACACCTAGTATGCATTAGAGACTTAAAAAGGAGGATATGAGCTTATATCCATAAATTGATTTATGTTGATTTGATATTTAGGATATTTATGTGGCATTGTATGTGAACTTGATATATATATTATCTTAAATTTTCGATCAGGCCGATCACCTCAGTATGAATAGATGCATCTATAAGCGCACCGTCGACCCTCGGCAAATGCACATTTATTTTTGTTGGTTCGGACTGTTGCCTTGGTATTATGTGCGCATGTTAATTGTGGAAAAGCTTATATATGCTTCATTTTGCCATTGTCTCACTTGATAAATGATATACTTGATGTTGCTATATTCTGGACTTACGCTACATGCTAATATCTTCCATTACTTGTAAAATTCTATGTTTGATCATGCCATATTCACACTGATGTTTATACATACACTATCGACCTTAGTAAGTATCGAGTCGACCTCTCGTCTCTACTTCTTCGAGATTAGAAGGGATACTTACTGAGTACACGTTGTTTACGTACTCATGCTACACTTCTGTACTTAAATGTAAAGGGTTTGAGGCAGGTGGATCCGGACATCATTCGGGTACATATCAGTGAGCACTTTCTGGGACTTCTACGGTGAGCTGCCTTCTTTTTCACGCTGATCCGCAGCCGAAGGAGTCTTTTCCTGTATTTATGATTTTTTGTCTATTCTGATTTAGACAGTAGGACAGTGTTTTATACTCCCTCCGGTCCAAAATAAGTGATTTTTTGGATGTTTTCACACATATTAAGAAAGTCACTTTTTAGCATTAAGTAGCAATATAATTGACCATTTTAACCTTACTATCTCACATAAACACTCCTAACACATATTCCAACACTATTTACTCCAAGGACAATGTAGGAAAAACATCATCAAGACATTCTTGAAATCCGAAAAAATCACTTATTTTGGACCACAAAAATAAAGCCAAAAAATCACTTATTTTGGGCCGGAGGGAGTATATTTTTGTGTCTACTCTATTGGTTGCCCGTAGCTAGTGATTCCGGGTTCTAGCACACACTGTAGAGAATATTTATTTTGGGATTTGTATGACTATGTCAGTACTGTATGATCTTGCTACTTTCCTTTATTTACTTAAAAAACGTTAGTATATTTGGTTTGGTTAAATAAAAAATTGAGACTTAATCATAATTCCGTAGTTGGCTGGCTTAACTATGGTGTTAGGCGGCATCATGACTTAGTTAGGCAAAATGGCCGTGACATTAGAAACAAAGAATGATAATTCATGCGCCTTGTCTTGGATAGTCTAATTAGGATTTAAAAAAAAGGTTAATAATATAACTTCCTTAGGTGAATTAAGTTCCTACATATTATAGACTTGTTGTTATTGTAGAGTCAGTAGTCGCCAGTCGGTGTTGACTCCGATGAGTAACCTCATCACCAACTCCAATGGGGCGTCGCCTCATCTCATCCCTCCAGAAACCCCTGACATTCCCTATGATTATCAGCGTGGGGAACAAGCGGCCTTTATCCCACTTTTCAAAAGGCAAAGTATTGGCCACCGAATCAATGGAGGAAATAAACCAAACAAACCCAGAAAATCTCTATTCTCCTACGCAATCTTTTTTCCACCAACCTGATGAATCTAACCAAACAAACTTAAGGCTAGAAGATACTCCTTCCTCCAGTGTAACAAAACAAACCACAACCATTTCCTTAACAAAAGGAATTAAAGAAATTACTCTAATATTGGAGGACAAAAATAGAATGTATACCCCATGGAAATTCTCAATGATTGTTAACTTGATTGGAAAAAGAATTACACACCAATATCTAAAAGAAAAAATCACACAACTATGGAAACCCACTAAAACGTTTCCCCTAATTGACCTAGGCCATGACTTTTTCATAGTCAAATTCTCCAAATAAGAAAATATGACTATTTCTCTCCACAGTGGTCCATGGTTTATCAATGTATACTTTCTATACACGAGGCAAAGAGAACCAAACTTTGTGCCAGTTGTAACGACCTGGCCGGTCATTTTTGAAATTTACGCCCCGATCCCCAATTTAACTGTTCCTCTAAGTTCATTTCTGCTATTGTGGTTTGCCGGGAGGGTCGGTTCTGGAATTTGGAGTGTTTTGGGACACTTAGTCCCTAAATGAGAGCTTTATAGTTGGAAAATGACCCGTATTCGGAACAACATTAAGACGACCTCGGAGTAGAAATATGATGGTTCCATTAGCTCCGTTAGGTGATTTCGGGGTTGGGAGCGCGTTCGGAATGTACTTTGGAGGTATGTAGCTTAATTATGCTTGAAATGCCGAAGTTTGAAATTTTGGCGAAATCCGAAAGATAGGTGAGACTTTGATCCGGGGGTCGGAATGGAATTTCGACAATTTCTGTAGCTTGTATGTGATTTTGGATATGTCTGCAAATTTTCAGGTCATTCGGACGTCGTTTGATCGGGTTTTTAATTGAATGTTAGTTTCGGAAGTTAGATGAAATCCTAGGCTTGAATCCGCTATAATTCGATGATTTTTGTGTTTAAGGACGTGTTTTTATGATTGGAGAAAGTTCGTATCGTGTTTTGGGGTATGTTGGTGATTTTCGTTGGGGTCCCGGGGGGCCTCGGGGTGAATCCAGACCATCATCCGGGCACTTTTGAACTATGAAATCTGCAGAAAATTGGAGTTGCAGTGCAACAGGGAATTGGCTTTCGTGTTCACGAGGCCTGAGCCGCGTTCGCGTAGGCCTGGTCGAGTTGGTCATCGCGTTCGTGCACTGAAGATCGCGTTCGCGTAGGAGGGGTTCGAGATGTGTCTCGTTCGCGATCGGGCATGTCGCGTTCGCGTAGTGCAAAATTGGGCGGCTGAGTATTTGTTGTCACGCCCCAAATCGAGGGACATGACCGGCGCCTGACCGGGTTGCCCCAGTCAAGCGGACCTGGGTGCCTTTCATTCCCACGCGTTACCCCTGTGTTGACTGTTACTCATTAACCAATGTATCTTACCAACAATGACTGATTTCACAATGCATCAACATAACCATGTGATTTATTTACTAACAAGTTCATAATTTATATTTACAACGCCCCATACATATACATAGGCCACAATCCCACAGTTTACATGTCTACGGAGCCTCTAGGATACAAAAAGGAAAATACAATACTTGCCGGTAACAAGGCTCCGGCTATACCTTACAAAACCAAAATGAAATCTTAACAAAGGTGGCATGAACCACACAGGGCCCCGAGGAAGAAAAGGGCTCACCAAAACGGACAGTGGAAGGAGAAGGATACTACCTGCCGATGAGCTGAAGTGCCTGCTACTGATCCACCTACAATCATAACACGAATGTAGCGTCCCCGGCAAAAGGGACGTCGGTACACTTGAATTGTACTGGTATGTATGGACAAACTTTGTCCCAAGTAAACTCAAGCCATTAAATTACATCAACGTGTTAAGACAGCCAATAGATTACATGAAGAAGTCAATTAAGCTAACTAACCATGTTTCCAACCTTTTACTCATTTCAGATAAGCCTCAACACAAGCACGTTTAAAGTCCACAAATAGAACAACAACCAATCAACCACATAAATTACAAGTAGTCAAACATAGGGGCAATCAGTGCCCCCCAGGTTGCAAACTCTCCTGCTGTCTCCTTTCACAATTTCACATTATTGATTTTTGTATCAATTTTCAATAGCGATTTCGATCGCTTTCCATCCTTATTGCCCCCTGACCACCCTTATTACCTCGGCCACCCTTATCACCCCAACCCACACCTTATTTCCCCACGTTGCGGCGCGCAACACAACCCCGCCTTACAGTTGAAAACACAACAATTTCAAACAGCAGATAAGGTACTACACACAATTTCAACAAGTTCAAATAAGCAACTTGCACATTGTTTCATGTTCTCAATTACTTCTCAAGCCAATATCACAACCAAGTTACAATGTTTCCACATTCAAGAATATTCACACATGTATATTCAACAATTTTCCATAATTCAAGTGTTTCATCTCTTTCCACAATAAACCAATTCTCAAGTGTTTCATTTTCTTTTCCACAAGGTGCCATATAGGCCATCATAATCATTATTCACAAATTCTTTACCCAATTCAACTCTCATTTACCTTTCGGTTCATATTTCATACCACAACACTCATAGTTCAACAACAACTTTGAATATCCAACAACAACATCAAATAATCACATACAATTTCTCAAATCAACACATGCCAAACAATTTTACACATAAGGGCGATTTCACAAGAATCAAAATTAGCCATACATACCCGGTGATGAGTTTTCTTCCGTTAACTTTCTACTTTATGCTTACCCAAGATATCCTATTCTTGCCAACCTTGTTCTTGAAGACTCTTACTTCTACTTACTTCTTTTGTTTTACTAAAAATCAAGATCAATAATCATGCATGAGTATAAAATTCCATTTTCCAAAAGCTATTATATGAAAACCTTCCTTTACCCATCTTAAAACTGAAAATTAAAGAAAATAGCTAGGGTTTTTACCTTGAAAATATTGGGGAAGTTGAATCCTTGCCCTAGAATCACTTTGAATTAAGATGATTGGAACAATCTTTCAAGATGAAGAACTTCTCTCTCTAAAAACCCTCTCTTCTCTCTCTAATTTTGGTAAGATGATATGGTAAAATGAAGAAGAAGTGTGTTATATTAAAGAAGAGATCGGGTCAAAATGTTACAAAAATCTGGGCCGGGGTCAAATATGCGGTCACTATGCGACCGCAGAATCCACATGCGGTCCGCAAAATGGCCTCAAAGTTATGCAGGTTCTGTTAAGGAATGCGGTCACTATGCGGACCGCATGTTAATTCTGCGGTCGCAAAGTGCACCGCAGATTTGACATGCGATCGCATATCGACCGCACATTTGACACGAATTTTGGGCAACTCACTGGAACGTTTTGCGGCAAGAATGCGGTCCGCATGTCAGGTTTGCGGTCGCATTCTTGACCGCATATTTGACACTTTTTTTCGGAAAAATTATTTCTCTACATTTTTGAAACTTAAATCACTACCAAGGGTCCGAACCGCGGTGAGCAAGCTCGCCGCGAAGAATTCTACACATTCCTAACACATTATTCGGACCATGACACCACAGCTACTAGGTTTTATGCACAAAAATTTTACGGGGCCTTACATATGTTCATCGCGAACGCGTGAAGCGCGTCGCCTTCACGAAGGGGTGGCCTCGCAAAGCATCACGGATGCGTGGGGACGGATGCGTACGCGTAGGGTAATTGTCCAGTTAGTGAATTAAATACCAGAACACAGTCCAGTCGCGGAAATAGTCACAAAATGCCATTTTTGAGTTCTAGAGAGAGAAACTCACGGGGTATTATTGGAGAATCATCGGGTAATCATCGGAGGTAAGTTTCTTGGCCTAATTTTGTTATTTTATCATGAAATCCTTGAGTATTTCACTGTTAATGGAAGATTAATGGGGGGTTTTAGCCCTAGGCCTAAATTATAGAAAATTATTGATTTGAATTGGCAAACGGTGTCCGATTTTGGTAAATTTTATATGCATGGACTCGTGTTGAGATAAGGAACCCGAATATATAAATTTCATAATTTTCGAGAAGCGTACCAAAACTCGAGTTTGGACAACTTGTGGTTTTTGGTGTATTTTGAATTGTTTCGATTGGGTAATGCCCAATTGGCCTATTTTGATGTATTTCTATTGATTTTGATCAGATACTACACCTGTGGAGGCCGATATTCTTAGAAAGAGAGTTGTCACTTAGCGGTTTTGTACTGGAGTCGAGGTAAGTGGCTTGCCTAACCTCGTGTGGGGGAACCTTCACCCCTAGGATATTATGTGACAATTTAAATGCCTTGTACGCGAGGTGACGGACGTGTACATGCGCAGATTGTTGGAACTCATTTTACTTGAATTATCCATTACGTGATATTCCAGTTCTTAGTTGATTAAGTTGTGGCATTTACCTGATATTCGTTAGGAAAGCAGGATTTGATAGGATTTATCTGTCTAATTGCCTAATTGTCTTACTTGAACTTCTTGATAATTGTTGGTACTCGTTTTGGTGAAGTTGTAGTTAAGCATATTATATTTTCTCTGTGCATTTCTTTTATTATTTGTGTTGGTGGACTGCGGGTTCGATTCTCGGAGATCCCAGGGCTGTGGGTTCGATTCCCAAAGACCCGGAGTTGTATTGTTTGTGGACTGCTTGTTCGATTCCCAGTGACCCAAGGGATGCGGGTTCGATTCCCGGAGACCCGAAGCTTATTTATATATTTATTGAGATATGGACTGCAGGTTCGATTCTCGGAGATCCTGACATATTAAGACACATCCTGAGATATTGAGACACGGGATGCGGGTTCGATTCCCGGAGACCCAGAGATACTGATATTGGGACTGCGGGTTAAATTCCCGTAGCTCCTGGGTTGTTGAATATAGAGAGGGACTGTGGGTTCAATTCCCACAGGTCCTGGACTTGCTGGTTTGAGTTTATGTTGTGTTGGTTACTTGTAGTTTGCTAATCGTATTCGGTTGTAGTAATTACTTTATTGTTGATTATTTCAGATTCATCCTTACTTATTCCTGCTTATTATTATTTTGATCATTATGTTATTGTTTTCTCTCGGTAGGGCCCTGACCTTCCTCGTCATTACTACATCGAGGTTAGGCTTGGCACTTAATAAGTACCGCCGTGGTGTACTCATGCTACTCTCCTGCACACTTTTATTGTGCAGATCTAGGTACATTAGGACAGGCTCATCCTAGGTGATTCAGCAGCACATCCTGAGACCTCGAGGTATGATCTACTACGTCCGCGGATCCAGAGGCCCTCCTTCTATTCTCATAGTGACAATAGTTATTTTCCTCCATTTCATTGTCTAGACATTCATGATGTATAGAGCCACAGTTGTACTCTCCATTTTTAGTCTCTGTTACCCGTGGGATTCTGGGTCTTGGTGGTATGCTATATGGTTTGGTTGATGGGTGTATGTGCCAAACGGCACTTGTTACATTCCTTATATATCGTTTTCCGCTATTTTCTTATTTAATGTTCATAAACTTGTATATTCCGCATCGTGTTAGGCTTACCTAGTCACGGAGACTGGGTGCCATCACGACAGGTTCACGATTGGTGGACTAGGGTCGTGACAGAAGAAAATGATGGAAAAATGAAAGATGACGGGACACAGACCGGTTACTTAGAGTCTCGTTGATCGATTCGGAGACGTCTGTATTTATCTACGAAAGGCTATGTAACTGTTTAGGAAACTCTTCGTTTCTTTTGGATTCCTTATCGTGTGATATTTTTGGCACCAAATCTGAATTTCTGCTTTCTATTCTCTCATAGATGGTGAGGACACGTGTTACTCGCGAGGATCAGGCACACGCGCCCCCTACTGCCGCCGCAAGAGGCCGGGGCCGTTGTAGAGGACGAGGACACACCCGAGGTGAAGCCACAGCACCATCGCGCACTGCCGCTGAGGTGCCACCGGTGGATCAGGTTGGAGCGCAGGCACCCGGTAAACCGACTACAACTGCTACTACTCCAGCACTCCAGGAGACCCTGGCCCAGTTCAGGAGCATGTATACTACTTTAGCTCAGGCAGAATTGCTTCCTCTCACTACAACTACATCCTAGGTTGGGGGAAGGGCCCATACTCCCGTAGTCGCTATACCTGAGCAGCGAGTGCCAGCGGGACAGGTTTTAGCGGTTATTGTTATGCCTCCTGCCACCCCAGCACAGCCCGGAGGTGGGCCAGCTGCCTCCGAGGACGAGCAGTGAAGATTAGAGAGGTTCAAGAAATATGATCCTCCAATGTTTAGTGGTTTCGCTACAGATGATGCATTAGGTTTTCTGGAGAAGTGTCATCGTATTCTTCGTACCATGGGGATAGTGGAGACCAGCGGGGTTTCCTTCACTGCTTTTTAGCTTCGTGGGGCCGCTTATGATTGGTGGCGCACGTATGAGTTGGATAGTCCAGATGAGTCTGCTTCATTGACCTGGGCGCAGTTTTCTGATCTGTTTTTGAGGGAGTTTGTTCCCTAGAGCCTTAGGGATTCTTGGCGATTGGAGTTTGAGCGGTTGCGACAGGGCTCCATGTCAGTATCGGAGTATGCTATTAGTTTCACCTGTCTAGCCAGGCATGCACCGGCTTTGGTAGCCACGGTCCGGGAGAGAGTGTGGAGATTTATTAAAGGCCTTATTCCGCCAATCTGATCCAGAATGGCCAAAGAGTTATAGACGGATATACCTTATCAGCAGGCGGTGAGCATTGCCAGGAGGATCGAGAGTATAATCCCTAGATAGTTGGGTGAGAGGGAGGCCAAGAGGTCTCGTGAGTCAGGCCATTTCTCTGGTGCCCGCACTTCAGCAGCTGGGTGTTTTGGCAGGGGTTACTCCGGTCGTCCAGTTCATTCAGCATTGCCAGCAGCCGGTAGTACTCCAGCTCTTCCAGCACCTCAAGAGCCTTATTATGCTCCCCCATTTTCCAGTGCACCTCCTGCGCGGGGTACCTCCGGGGTCAGACTAGTGGGGGTGAAGCCGGTCAGTCACAACTACCGCGTCCTCCTAGAGCTTGTTTTGAGTGCAGGGATACTCGCCATCTGGTTAGGGAGTGCCCCAGGCGTAGGATAGGAGCACCTCCACAGTCTTCGCAGCCTCAGCGTGGTTCACAAGGTTAGTAGGCCATCATTCTAGCCCCAGCTACCACTCCACCTGCCCAGCTAGCCATAGGAGGGATCAGGGTGCCAGAGGCCGTCCTCGAGAGAGGGGTCAGCCTAGATTTTATGCTATTACTGATCGTGTTGTAGCTGTTGCATCTAATTCTGTTATCACAGGTATTATTTTGGTTAGTCGGAGAGAGGCATCGGTTCTATTCGATCCTGGTTCCACTTTTTCATATGTGTCCTCCTATTTTGCTTCACATTTGGGTGTACCTCGGGATTCTTTGAGTGCCCCCATTTATGTTTCCACTCCGGTGGGAGATTCTTTGCTTGTGGACCGTGTGTATCAGTCGTGCTTGGTTACTATCTATGGTTTTGAGACCCGAGCGGATCTATTATTGCTCGGGATGGTCGATTTTGATATTATTCAGGGCATGGAATGGTTGTCGCCCCATTATGCTATTCTTGATTGTCACGCCAAGATCGTGACGCTGGCTATGCCAGGAATTCCACTTATTAAGTGGAGTAGTACTCTAGATCACACCCCCAGCCGTGTTATTTCCTTTCTCAAAGCTCAGCGTATGGTTGAGAAGGGGTGTACTGCTTATCTAGGTTATATACGGGATGTTAGTAGTGATACTCCTTCTATTGATTCAGTTCCAGTGGTATGTGATTTCGCTGATGTATTTCTAGCTGATCTCCCGGGCATGCCGCCCGACAGAGATATTGATTTTGCTATTGATTTGTTGCCAGGCACTCAGCCCATTTCTATTCCACCGTACCGTATGGCTCTTCCGGAGTTGAAGGAGCTGAAGGATCAGTTACAAGAGTTTTTGGGTAAGGGTTTCATTCGACCCAGTGTTTCGCCTTGGGGTGCTCCTGTGTTGTTTGTGAAGAAAAAGGACGGTTCTATGCGTATGTGTATTGACTATCGTCAGTTGAACAAAGTTACAGTGAAGAACCGGTATCCTTTACCACGTATTGATGATTTGTTTGACCTGGTACAGGGCACACATGTGTTCTCTAACATTGATTTGTGCTCTGGTTATCATCAGCTGAAGATTCGGGAGCCAGATATCCCGAAGACTGCCTTCAGGACTCGATATGGTCACTACGAGGTCCTCGTGATGTCTTTCGGCTGACTAATGCCCCAGCAGCCTTTATACATTTGATGCACAGTGTATTCAGGCCATATCTGGACTCGTTCTTGATTGTTTTCATTGATAATATTCTAGTATATTCCCAGAGTCGGGAAGAGCACGAGCAGCATATGAGGATAGTGCTTCAGACTCCGAGGGAGAAGCAACTATATGCCATGTTCTATAAATGTGAATTCTGGCTGAGTTCAGTGGCATTTCTAGGCCACATGGTGTCGAGTGATAGTATTCGAGTGGATCCGAGGAAGGTGGAGGCCGTACAGAGTTGGCCCAGACCCTCCTCAGCTACTGAGATTCATAGTTTCCTTGGTTTGGCGGGTTATTATCGTCGTTTCATAGAGGGGTTATCTTCGATCGCAGCACCTATGACCAGATTGACCAAAAAGGGTGCCCCTTTTCAGTGGATAAAGAAGTGTGAGGTGAGCTTTCAGAAGCTCAAGACAGCTTTGACTTCGGCCCCTATCTTGATGTTGCCTACTGGTTCGGGGTCCTATATAGTATATTGTGATGCTTCACGAGTTGGACTCGGTGCAATATTGATGCAGGACGGTAGGGTGATTGCCTACATATCCAGACAGCTGAAGGTACACGAGAAAAACTACCCTGTGCATGATCTGGAGCTAGCTGTCATTATTCACGCCTTGAAGATTTGGCGTCATTACTTGTATGGGGTTCCTTGTGAGATCTACACTGATCACTGGAGCTTGCAGCACTTGCTTATGCAGAAGGACCTGAATATACGTCAGAGGAGATGGTTGGAGTTAGTAAAGGACTATGATATTACTATTCTCTATCATTCGGGCAAGGATAATGTACTTGCCGACGCCTTAAGTCGCCGGCCAGAGAGTTTGGGGAGTTTTGCATATCTACCAGCTTCGGAGAGGCCTATGGCGATAGATGTTCAGGCTTGGCCAGACGGTTTGTTAGACTGGATCTTTCGGAGCCCAGCAGGGTTTTGGCTTGGGTGGTTTCTCGGTCTTCCCTATTTGACCGCATTAGGGAGCGTCAGTTCGACGACCCTCATTTGCTTGTCCTCCAGGATAGAGTTCGGCGTGGTGATGCTCGAGATATTACCATTGGTGATGATGGAGTTATGAGGATACAAGGGCATATTTGTGTGCCCAATTTAGATGATCTTTGAGAGCTGATTCTAGCAGAGGCCCATAGCTCGCGGTATTCCATCCATCCGGGTGCCACGAAGATGTATCAGGACTTGAGAACAGCATTACTGGTGGAGGCGGATGAAGAGGGATATAGTTGATTATGTTTCTAGATGCCTCAATTGCCAGCAGGTGAAGTATGAGCATCAGCGTCCGGGTGGATTGATGCAGCGGATTGAGATTCCAAAGTGGAAATGGGAGCGCATCACCATGGACTTTGTATCTGGGCTTCCACAGACTGTTATGAAGTTTGATTCCATTTGGGTTATTGTGGATCGGCTGACCAAGTCCACCCACTTCATGCCGGTGAGCACTACTTATTCATCGGAGCGACTGGCGGAGATCTACATCAGGGAGATAGTTCGTCTGTATGGTATTCCAGTTTCTATCATTTCAGATATAGGTACTCAGTTCACTTCACGATTTCGGAGAGCCGTACAGCAGGAGTTAGGCACTCGGGTGGAGCTGAGCACAACATTACACCCCCAGAATGATGGCCAGTCCGAGCGCACTATTTGGATTTTGGAGGATATGCTCCGTGCGTGCGTGATTGAGTTTGGAGGTTCATGGGATCATTTATTGCCACTGGCGGAGTTTGCTTATAACAACAGCTACCAGTCCAGTATTCAGATGGCACCGTATGAGGCTCTATATGGTAGAAGGTCTAGGTCTCCCGTGGGTTGGTTCGAGCCGGGCGAGGCCAGACTGCTAGGTACTGATATGGTCCATGATGCAATGGACAAGGTCAAGGTGATTCAGGACAAACTTCGTGCAGCCCAGTCTAGGCAGAAGAGTTATGCGGACAAGAAGGCCCGTGATGTGGCTTTTATGGTTGGCGAGCAGGTTCTGCTTCGAGTCTCGCCCATGAAGGGCGTTATGAGGTTTGGGAAGAAGGGGAAGCTGAGTCCTAGATTTATTGGTCCCTTTGAGATCCTGAGGCGTGTTGGGGAGGTTGCTTATGAGTTGGCCTTACCTCCCAGCCTAGCCGGAGTCCATCCGTATTTCATGTCTCTATGCTCCGGAGATACCATGGTGGCCCGTCACATGTGTTGAATTTCACTTCTGTTCAGCTAGACGAGGATCTGTCTTATGTGGAGGAGCCAGTGGCCATTCTGGACAGGAAAATTAGGAAGTTAAGATCAAAGAACATCGCTTCAGTAATGGTTCAGTGGTGGGGTCAGCCGGCCGAGAAGGCGACTTGGGAGGCTGATCAGGATATGCGCAACCAGTACCCTCATCTCTTCACCACTCCATGTATATTTTCTATGTTTGTTCGAGGATGAACGAATCTTTAAGTGTGGGAAGATGTAACGACCCAGCCGGTTGTTTTTGAAATTTACGCCCCGATCCCCAATTTAACTGTTCCCTTAAGTTCATTTCTGCTATTGTGGTTTGCCGGGAGGGTCGGTTCTGGAATTTAGAGTGTTTTGGGACACTTAGTCCCTAAATGAGAGCTTTATAGTTGGAAAATGACCCGTATTCGGAGCAGGGTAAGACGACCTTAGAATGGAAATCTGATGGTTCCATTAGCTCCATTATGTGATTTTGGGGTTGGGAGCGCGTTCGGAATGTATTTTGGAGGTCTGTAGGTCAATTAGGCTTGAATGCCGAAGTTTAAAATTTTGCCGAATCCGAATAATAGGTGAGATTTTGATCCGGGGGTCAAAATGGAATTCCGACAATTTCTGTAGATTCGTTATGTGATTTTGGATATGTCTGCAAATATTCAGGTCATTCGGACGTCGTTTGGTCGGGTTTTTGATTGAATGTTAGTTTTGGAAGTTAGATGAAATCCTAGGCTTGAATCTGCTATAATTCGATGATTTTTGTGTTTAAGGACGTGTTTTTATGATTGGAGCAAGTTTGTATCGTGTTTTGGGGTATGTTTGTGGTTTTCGTTGCGGTCCCGGGGGCCTCGGGGTGAATCCGGACCATCATCCGGGCACTTTTGAACTATGAAATCTGCAGAAATTTGCACTAGCAGTGCAGCAGGGAATTGGCCTTCGCGTTCGCGAGGCCTGAGCCGCGTTCGCGTAGGCCTGGTCGAGTTGGTCATCGCTTTCACGCACTAAAGGTCACGTTCACGTAGGAGGGGTTGGAGACGTGTCGCGTTCGCGACCAGGCATGTCGCGTTCGCGTAGTGCAAAATCGGGCGGCTGAGTATTTGTTCATCGCGAACACGTGAAGCGCGTCGCGTTCGTGAAGGGGTGGCCTGGAAAAGCATAGCGGACGCGTGGGGATGGACCCAAATGCATAAGGTACTTGTCCAGTCAGTGAATTAAATACCAGAACACAGTCCAGTCGCGGAAATAGGTCCAAAAATGCCATTTTTGAGTTCTAGAGAGAGAAACTCATGGGGAATTGTTGGAGAATCATCAGGTAATTATCGGAAGTAAGTTTCTTGGCCTAATTTTGTTATTTTATCATGAAATCCTTGAGTATTTCACTGTTAATGGAAGATTAATAGGGGGTTTTAGCCCTAGGCCTAAATTATAGAGAATCATTAATTTGAATGGGCAAACGGAGTCCGATTTTGGTAAATTTTATATGCATGGACTCGTGTTGAGATAAGGAACCCAAATATATAACTTTTGTAATTTTTGAGAAGCGTATCAAAAGTCGGGTTTTGACAACTTGTGGTTTTTGGTGTATTTTGAATTGTTTCGATTGGGTAATGCCCAATTGGCCTATTTTGATGCATTTCTATTGATTTTGACCAGATACTACACCTGTGAAGGCTGATATTCACGGAAAGAGAGTTGTCACTTAGCTGTTTTATACCGGCATCGAGGTAGGTGGCTTGCCTCACCTTGTGTGGGGAAACCTTCACCCCTAGGATACTATGTGATAATTTAAATGCCTTGTACGCGAGGTGACGGGCGTGGACATGCGCAGATTGTTGGAACTCATTTTACTTGAATTGTCTATTACATGATATTCCTGTTCTTAGTTGATTAAGTTGTGGCATTTACCTGATATTCGTTAGGAATGCATGATTTGATAGGATTTATCTGTCTAATTGCCTAATTGTCTTACTTGAACTTCTTGATAATTGTTGGTACCGGTTTTGGTGAAGTTGTAGTTAAGCATATTATATTTTCTCAGTGCGTTTCTTTTATTGTTTATGTTGGTGGACTGCGGGTTCGATTCCCGAAGATCCCAGGGCTGTGGGTTCGATTCCTAGAGACCCACAGTGGTATTGTTTTTGGACTGTGGGTTCGATTCCCGGTGATCCAAGGGTTGCGAGTTTGATTCCCGAAGACCCGGAGCTTATTGATATATTTATTGAGATATGGCTGCGGGTTCGATTCCCGGAGATCTTGAGATATTGAGACACATCCTGAGATATTGAGACACGGGCTACGGGTTCAATTCCCGAAGACCCAGAGATACTGATATTGGGACTGCGGGTTAAATTCCCGTAGCTTATGGGTTGTTGAATATAGAGAGGGACTGTGGGTTCAATTCCCACAGGTCCTGGACTTGATATTTTAAGTTTATGTTATTTTGGTTACTTGTAGTTAGCTAATCGTAGTCGGTTGTAGTAATTACTTTATTGTTGATTATTTCAGATTCATTCTTACTTATTCCCGCTTATTACTGTTTTGATCATTATGTTATTGTTTCTCTCAGTAGGGCCCTGACCTTCCTCGTCACTACTCCATCGAGGTTAGGCTTGGCACTTACCGAGTACCGCCGTGGTGTACTCATGCTACTCTTCTGCACACTTTTGTTGTGCAGATCCAGGTACATCAGGACAGGCTCATATCAGGTGATTCAGCAGCACATCCGGAGACCTCGAGGTATGATCTGCTACGTCCGCGAATTCGGAGGCCCTCCTTCTATTCTCATAGTGACAGTAGTTATTTTCCTCCATTTCACTGTCTATACCTTCTTGATGTATAGAGCCACAGTTGTACTCTCCTTTTTTAGTCTGTGTTACCCGTGGGATTCCGGGTCTTGGTGGTATGCTATATGGTATGGTTGATGGGTGTATGTGCCAAACGACACTTGTTACATTCCTTTTATATCATTTTTCGCTATTTTCTTATTTAATGTTCATAAACTTGTATATTCTGCATCGTGTTAGGCTTAGCTAGTCACGGAGACTAGGTGCCGTCACGACAGGTTCACGATTGGTGGACTAGGGTCGTGACGGCAGTGAAAGCTAAACAAATTCATATAGCTATTTAGGTCCGTCTACCACAACTACCCACAGAGTTCTTCGACAGATCAATCTTGAGGAAAATTGATAATTCTATAGGGAAGCTACTTAAAATTGATGCGTGCATCTACTCCACCCTTAGAGGCCGTTATGTACGTCTTTGTGTGGAACTACCATTAGATCAGCAAGTTCCATAGTGCATCATAATTGGCTCTCATCTCCAATAACTCATTTATGAAGGAATAAATTTCCTTTGCAAGACCTGTGGAAACCTTGGGCATACGGTTACCTCATGCACAGTTACTTCACCAAAAATTAATAAATTGTCAGATCCTATCTCCCAAGAACAAGGTAAGGAAGAATATGGCTTAACTACTGTCCCCTCACCAGAAGAGCAATAGCAAGTTGTGTCTTTCGCCAGGCGGAGAAACCAAAGACCAAGAGATCCTGTTGAAGGCAAGCAAAAGAATTCTCTGGAAAAAACTAAAGTACTAGGTAATAGTATAGATGTAAACATCTACGATGCAACTGCAGGTAAGTTTCTTAACTCTCAAAAACTAGTTTATAAAGCATTAAATGATCCTAATTCTTCTACCATTAATGACTCTAGGAATGTTAAAAAAGAAACTCCTCCTACAAAAAAGGAAGATGTTTTAAAGCCTACATATAATAAATTTGATTCCCTCAATACCTCTTATTGTTCGAATTTTCCTACTG
This sequence comes from Nicotiana noctiflora, assembly GCA_032618575.1. Lineage (NCBI taxonomy): Eukaryota > Viridiplantae > Streptophyta > Magnoliopsida > Solanales > Solanaceae > Nicotiana > Nicotiana noctiflora. The sequence continues at coordinate 789,937 of JASVEL010013098.1, forward strand.
GAACTCCAAAAGCCTCCTCCATGTTCGAACACACTCTGTCGTTATGCCCTAAGTTCCCGATAGACCCCATCGACCAGTCCACTCCAATGGAGATAAGTGGCAACCCAAGCCATGCAATCTAAACCCTAATCCACTTGACAACTCAAACACCTCTTCCTACACACATAATACACTCCCTCTCTCTAATTCTCTAGAATCTATTAAACACTTGAAAATGGTCGTTGGCCAAATGGCAACCCAAAGAATCCCACCAATCACAAACATCAATAATTTTATATTTTGTACAATATTTAAATTTGTACCATATATAAGCATGTCATCAATATATAGACATATTATCACATAATCATTGACTATAACTTTAGTATAAATACATTTATTCACCTCATTTTAATATTACTACGTCTTTCTAGTAATTTTAGCTTCAACACGTATTTCACACATTTTAATATTACTTAAGTCTAAACTAGATATTAATTCTAGCGATTGTATTTTCCTTATTTACACAATATTAACATGTCCTAGTCTAGCACGCCACAAAGAAATTGACTCAGCCATATAAGCAGAAGAAGATGCATTTTCATTGCTAGTATCAGAAATATTTAGCACAAATAAACCATGATTACAATATCCACTGCCCACAAAAATATCATTTTTGGTCAATACGATTTTATTAGTTTCAAATGAAACCTTCTCTCCAACTTTTCTAATAACCCTAGATAAACCAAATTGGTTTGGATATTATGAACATTGTAACGACCCGACCGGTCACTTTTGAAATTTACGCCCCGTTTCCCATTTAACTATTTCCCCTTAGTTCATTTCTGCTATTGTGGTTTGCCGTGAGGTTCAGTTATGGAATTTGGAGTGTTTTTGGACACTTAGTCCCTAAATGTTATAGTTGAAAAATGGCTCGTATTCGAAACAGTGTTAAGACGACCTCAAAATGGAAATCCGATGGTTCCATTTGCTTCGTTAGTTATTTAGGGGCTGTGAGCGCGTTCGGGATGTATTTTGGAGGTCTGTAGCACATTCACGCTTCAAATGCCGAAGTTTTGAATTTTAGAAAATCTGATCGATAGGTGAGATTTTGATCCGGGAGTCGGAATGGAATTCTGACAGTTGCAGTAGCTTCTTTAGGTGATTTGGGATATGTCTACAAATTTTCAGGTCATTCGGACATCGTTAGGTCTGGTTTTGATAGCATGTAGGTTTCAGAAGTTTTGGTTGAAACTTAGGCTTGAATCCGCCTTGATTTGATAATTTCCGTGTTTAAGAGCGTATTTTTATGATTGGAACAAGTTCATATCGTGTTTAAGGGTAGGTTGGTAGTTTTCGTTGGGGTCCTGTAGGCCTCGAGGTGAATCTAGGGGTCCAATCGGACCAAATTCTTTCATTTTAGAAGTGCTGTTGGTTGCTGGTATTTATTGCACACAGATACTCTATGCAATCGCATAGGGGTGATGCGATCGCATAGAATGATGAACTTGAGCTGCTGAGTTGTTCTATGCGATCGCATAGACTGGGCTGCCATCGCATAGGTTTGTAACCTTGCTCTATGCGATCACATGGCTATTGGTGTGATCACATAGTGTATTATGGCCCCGGTTCGCTGGAAGTCATTTGTTCTATGCGATAGCGGGGATAGAGTGCGATCGCATAGTAGTAATTTTGGAGCTTGGACAATTGTTCTATGCGATCACATTGTAGGTGTGCAATCGCATAGGATTAAATATTGAGAGTAAATTTTTGTTCAATGTGATCTCAAGAGTGGGCATGCGATCACATAGAGTAAATCACTGGGCATACAGAACCAGTTATAATAATTTCATCAGCGAGGGTTTCACCATTTTTACAAAAACTCAAGCTAGGGAGCTCCGTTTTGAGGGATATTTCGAGTGCTTTTCAGAGATAATTGTTGGGTAACGATTTCTTACTCCCTTGTGATCATTATTCACTAATTTAAACTCAATTTCTTTCTTTAATTTCGGATTTGGAGTGTAAAATTAGGGTAGTTTTATATAAGAAACTTTGATGATTTGGAGGGGCAAACGAACTCTGATTTTGATATATTTTATGTGGTTAGACTCGTGAGAGTACGAGGGTTCTGAAAACGTAAAAATATTTTGATTCTGAGACGATTGTTGCAGGGGTATTTTGGTCATTTCACCCACTTTCACATTGTAGCTTTACTTTTATCATTGTAATTAGCTACTTGCGATGTTATTTACACTGTGAAATTGGTTTGACTAGATTCGGGCCACTCAGAGTCGGATACTCGTGGCAAGGGCGTCATTTCTTAGCGGTTTCGTACCGGAATTGAGGTAAGTGACTTGTCTAACGTTGTGCGGGGGAACCTTCTCCTCTAGGATATTTATGTGTTGATTTAAATACCTTGTACATAAGGTGACGGGTGTGTACTTGTGCAAATTGTTGAAAAACCACCTTACTTGACCTGTTCAAATCGTGATATCCTTGATATTTAATTGATTCAATTGTAAGACTTATCCGATGTTAGTTAGAGAAGCATGAATAGATTTGATTATCTGTCTAAGTGCCTAATTGTCTTGATTGAACTCTTTGGCACTTATTGAGACTGGATTTGATGTTATTTGTAGCTATGTACTTCATATTTCTCTGTGTTTTTCCTCTTATTGATTGTGTTTGTGTTTGTGGATTGCGGGTTCAATTTCCGGAGATCCGATGCTACTGAGGGTTCAATTCTCGGAGATCCTGAGATATTAAGATACGAATTGCGGGCTCAATTTCAAAAGATCCCGAGATATTGAGATATCGGCTGCGGGTTCGATTCCCGGAGACCTAGAGGTACTGATATACGGACTGCGGGTATAATTCCCGAAGATCCTGTGATACTGAGACAAGGACTGCGAGTTCAATTCCCGGAGATCCTGTGAGATTGATATATGGACTGCGGGATCAATTCCCAGAGATCCTGAGTTGCTGAGTATGGAAAGGGACCGCGGGTTCATTTCCCAGAGATCTTGGACTTGTTGATTTGTACATTATTGTGTTGATTTCTCCTTGTTAGCTTAATTGTAGACGGTTGCAGTATATACTTCATTGCTGTTATTTCAGTCTTATTCTAATTTGAACTGCTCGATATTATTATTATCATTTTTTTTATTGTCTCTCGGTAGGGCCCTGATCACCCTCATCACTACTCCATCGAAGTTAGGCTTGGCACTTACTGAGTACCACCGTGGTGTACTCATACTACTCTTCCGCATACTTTTGTTGTGCAGATCCAAGTTGTGATGACCCGGCTCGTCGTCACGAGGAGCACCTTCAGGAGAATCGAGGTATGAATTGCTACGTCCGCAGACCCGGAGGGTCTTCTTTTATTCTTATTAGTGATATCAGCTATTTCCTTATTTTTGTTGTATAGACACTCTTGATTTATAGAGCCACAGTTGTACTCTTTCTTAGTCTTTGTTGCCCGTGAGTTTCCGGGTCTTGGTAGTTGTGTTTTCTTCTGCTTTTGACGAAGTGTATGTGTCGAGCGTCACTTATTACATTTATTTTACATCATTCCGATGTTATCTTATATTTTCTTTCATAAAGGTGTATATTTCACATTGTGTTAGGCTTACCTAGTCGCGAAGACTAGGTGCCATCATGACATGTTCACGATTCGTGAACTAGGGTCGTGACAAGTTGGTATCAGAGCTCTAGGTTCATAGGAGTAACGAGACACAGACCGGTTATTTAGAGTCTCGCTGATCGATACAGAGACGTTGTATTTATCTACGAGAGGCTATGTAACTGTTTAGAAAACTCTTCATTTCTTTTGAATTCCTTGTCGTGCAATATCTTGGCACCAAATCTATACTTCTGTTTTCTATTCTCTTATAGATGGTGAGGACACGTGCTACTCGTGAGGATCAGGCACACGCGCCCCCTATTTCCGCCGCTAGAGGCTGAGGTCGTGGTAGAGGTCGAGGACACGCCCGAGGTGCAGCCGCAACACCTACGCGAGCTACCGCTGAGGCACCACGGGTGGATCAGGTTGGAGCGCAGGCACCTGGTACACCGACTACAACTGCTACTACTCCAGCACTCTAGGAGAACCTGGCCCAATTTTTGAGCATGTATACAACTCTAGCTCAGGAGGGGTTTCTTCCTCTCATTGCAGCTACATCTTAGGCAAGGGGAGGGGCCTAGACTCCCGCAGTCGGTACACCTGAGCAGCAAGTGCCCATGGGGCAGGTTCCAGAGATTATTACTATGCCTCCTGCCACCCCAGTACAGCCCGGAGGTGGGCCAGTTGCCTCCGAGGACGAGCAGCGCAGATTAAAGAGTTTCAAGACATATGATCCCCCAGTGTTTAGTGGCTTGGCTTCAAATGATGCATTGGGATTTCTGGAGGAGTGTCATCGTATCCTCCGTACTATGGGTATAATGGAGACTAGCGGGGTTTCCTTTACTCCTTTTCAGCTTCGAGGGGCCGCTTATAATTGCTGGCGCACGTATGAGTTGGTGGCGCACGTATGAGTTTAATCCGCTTCGAGTGTTTTTCAGAGATAATTGTTGGGTAACGATTTCTTACTCCCTTGTGATCATTACTCACTAATCTAAACTCAATTTCTTCCTTTAATTTCGAATTTGGGGTGTAAAATTTGGGTAGTTTCATAGAAGAAACTTTGATGATTTGGAGGGGCAAACGAACTTCGATTTTGATAAATTTTATATGGTTAGACTCGTGATAGTACGAGGTTCTAAAACGTAAAAATATTTTGATTCCGAGCCGATGTCTACAGGGTTATTTTGGTCATTTCACCCACTTTCGTGTCATAGCTTACATTTTATCAATGTAATTAGCTACTCGCGATGTTATTTACACTGTGAAATTGGTTTGACTAGATTCAGGCCACTCGGAGTCGGATATTCGTGGTAAGAGAGTTGTTTCTTAGCGGTAAGTTGTAACAAAATTGAGGTAAGTGACTTGTCTAGCCTCGTGTGGGAGAACCTTCTCCCCTATGATATTTATGTATTGATTTAAATGCCTTGTACGCGAGGTGATGGGCGTGTACTTGCACAGATTATTGAAAAACCACTTTACTTGAACAGTTCAAATCGTGACATCATTGATATTTAATTGATTCAATTGTAATACTTATCCGATGTTAGTTAGAGAAGCATGAATAGATAGGATTATCTGTCTAAGTGCCTACTTGTCTTAATTGAACTTCCTAGAACTTGTCGAGACTGGATTTAGTGTAATTTGCAGGTATGTACTTCATATTTCTCTTTGTTTTTCCTCTTATTAATTGTGTTGGTGTTTGTGGACTGCAGGTTCAATTCCCGGAGATCCGATGCTACTGAGGTAAAGGACTGCGGGTTCAATTCTCGGAGATCCTGAGATACAGACTGCAAGTTCGATTACCGGAGATCCGTATTGAGATACAGACTGCGGGTTTAATTCTCGGAGAATCTGAGATATTAAGATACAGACTGCGGGTTTAATTACCGGATATCCTGAGATATTGAGATACGGGTTGCGGGTTCGATTCCCGGAGACCCAGAGATACTGATGTACGGACATCGGGTTGAATTCCCAGGGATCCTGTGATACTGAAACAAGGACTACGGGTTCAATTCCCGGAGATCCTGAGAGACTGATATATGGATTGCGGGTTCGATTCGCGGAGATGCTGAGTTGCTCAGTATAGAGAGGGATTGCGGGTTCAATTCCCAGAGATCCTGGACTTGTTGATTTGTACATTGTTGTGTTGATTTCTCCTTGTTAGATTAATTGTAGACGGTTGCAGTATTTACTTCATTGCTGTTATTTCAGTCATATTCTTATTTGAACTGCTCGATATTATTATTATCATTATTTTTATTATTTCTCGGTAGGGCCCTGACCTTCCTCGTCACAACTCCATCAAGGTTAGGCTTGTCACTTACTGAGTACCGCCATGGTGTACTCATACTACTCTTCTGCACACATTTATTATACAGATCCAGGTACATCAGATCAGGCGCACTATAGGTGATTTAGGAGCACCTTCAGGATACTCGAGGTATGATATGCTACGTCCGCAGATCCGAAGGGTCTTCTTCTATTCTTATTAGTGATATCATCTATTTCCTTATTTTCATTGTATAGACACTCTTGATGTATAGAGCCACAATTGTACTCTTTCTTAGTCTATGTTACCCGTGAGTTTCCGGGTCTTGGTAGTTGTGTTTTCTTCTTGTATTTAGTGAAGTGTATGTGCCGAGCTGCACTTATTACATTTCTTTTACATCATTCCATTGTTATCTTATTTTTTCTTTTATGAAGGTGTATATTCCGCATTGTGTTAGGCTTATCTAGTCCCGAAGACTAGGTGCCATCGTAACATGTTCACGATTCATGAACTAGGATCGTGACAAACATGCAATACATTACTCAATGCTAGAGTTTTATCATATGTGAGTTTGAGAAGAATTTTTCCTTTCCTAAGAACACGAGTTGTTCTTGAGTCCCTAAGATAAATAGTTTCTTCTCCTTCCTCAACTTGGGTGTAAACAAAAATTTATTTTTGTTTGCACAAATGTGCCTAGTAGCACCAGAGTCTATTACCTAATCTCTCACACTAGCCTTATTATTTATTTGGAAAATGACCGCAATAATTATATTATTCTATTTAGTCAAATTTTATTTTAACATAGTGAGATTGTCATTTATCCCAACTCTACTATTGCACTGAGGTGCATTTTTCTTGAAAAGTTTAATATTAGCATTGGATATGTAACCATGTCTATTTACATACCTATACTTCGATATTAGTGTCTGCCGAGGTTGTGGATACAATAACGTATTTTCAATACCATTGATATCTGGCAGGACAACTAGAACAGTAGCAGTAGAGACAACACCAAAATTGGTAGCACCATAAAAAAATTTGTATTTGTATTGTTTGTCATATTTTCTTAGTTTGTAGGGAAATAACACTGAAAATAACAACAATAATAAAACTGCAATAATATTATTTGTAAGCGAAAATACAGTAACCGGCTTGAGACGTGCTGGGCACTGTCCTAAAAAACTATTTCAGCAATGTAAATTTTTTTTCCAGGATTAAACAAGTCTACCTCTATTATGGAGGATACAGGAATAAGCAAAATTAAATAATATATAAATCGAGCTAGAAGGAAAAAAGAAAGACCAACTACTATGTGTAATGATAAGTAAATAATATAGAAAAGAAAAATTTGGAAGGAAAAATAAAGAGACATGTAAAATATGTCTCATTATGGAAATTGTCTTATAGAAAGACCATTTTATAGGCAAAAAGGCTCAAGATTTTTCTTGTCATTTGTCAAGATTCTTGCATACATCTTGCCATGTATCTTAACCTTCTAGAAGACCTAAACTCTTGCCCAAAAAAGTTTTAAAGAAAGATAATGTTACAGGGAATTTTTTGTGATATCTTTCCAGTTTAAAAGTTGACAACAGTGTTAGATTGTTAAAGAGTAAGAGGTGGAGTATTTGTCACTGTTTTTCCTTTTTGTATATTTTGATTATTTAAGGGGAGCAAAACAGTTTAAAAAATGAGAAAATTATAATCCAAAAAAGCACAAGAAATTAATATTACTGTGGGTTTTGTTTGCAGCAATACTTTGAAAATAGCTGAAAGCACTTGAGTGTGAGAAGTCAACCGGGAAGAATCGTTACCCACACAAATTTGAATTGTTGTCTATCACTGATTATGTGAAGAAATATGGACTTTTAGGAGGTGGAGCTCATTCCGCTGATGAAGTGTCGTTGGTTGGTAAATATTACAGCATTTTGCTTAGTTTTCTAAAAAAGAAAACTTGGGTCTATAATTGTGGTTTTTGTGCAGGAAGGATAATGAATAAACGCGCGTCTTCTGCAAAGAAGTTTTTCTATGATTTACATGGTGTAGGTGCCAAAGTTGAAGTTATGGCAAGTGTGAGGTGGTTATATTATTTTGCTATTTTCTGGGTTTAATTTATGCCAAGAATAGGTGATGAGCTTCCAGTGTGCTCAGTGCTACATACAATATATTTCATATTAATACATTCTTCTTCATCATCATTAAAGGACTTTGTGGTATTCTTCATCATATGAATTTCATCTTAATTGTTCCTTATATTTATTTGAATCTCTTTGACTCAAAAGTTATTAATTACTTTATGAATACCAAAAAATATATGTGGATTGAGGGCCAATCATAGCAAGTCATAATAAATCAAAAATCAAGCAAGGGAAAAGATGATTAAGAATAATTCTTCTAATGACAGGAAATATGATGATCTTTATTGATGATAATAGGGTGGTCAGTCTCTCCGTAGGGAGGTTCAGAGCCTTACAATCATGTTCTTTTTAATCTTCCATCTTTCTGTATTTCTTTTTTATTCCCCCTCTTTGTTTTGCTCTGTTTTTTTGTCAAGCCCCCCATGGGGAAGGACCTTTTTCTACCCTCTTTCTGGTATTTATAGAAAAAAATAGGCCTCGCGCATGTTAATGGTGTGGCCCACGTTAAGAGACTGTCTCCTTATAAGAGTGAATAGGTCGTAGCCCTAATGATCATCTTAATCGGGCGTTAAAAAAATGACTTTGGTTTCGGAAAACCGTGCCGTTTATTAACATTTACTCATTGTCAATTATTATATGGTCGAATTTCGACCTGTACAGTTAGTCCCTCCGTTCATCAGGGTTGTCCCGAAGTCGATCTTGATGAGCGGACTTTAATGATCGTAATGTAGATGTTTTTGGGCGAGGAGCGGATGACAACTGCTCGTGTCGAGGCTGTGCCCCCTCCTTTTTTTGATGGCAGTGGACTAATTTCTGGAGGATTTACTTTGGTCGTATGGGCGTCATCGGGGTAGTCCGTATACAGTGTGTGCGAGTAAGGTGTACATGGTTTGATCAACGTTTCAATGGCGCAAGGCTCATTCTCCCATTATTGATAGGATTCTTTGTTTTCTTTGGTTGGCGAGATGGCGACTGTGGTCAGGTGGGCAATTTATGATGCTGATCGTGGCGGCGCCCGTTTTGATAGAGTTGAATCGTTTTTGACGGTTGGATGTGCAGGTAATGACATCCATCGATTTTCCCGGAATCATTTATGTTGCCTATAGAGGTGGTTTGGGATACGTGATTCTTGACATTCTGTTGTTTATTTGCGAGATTCTGGAGCTCTAGTCGTTTGTAAATTCAAAGTCTTTTCCATTTTGCGATAAGCTTTATCGTTTTCTGTCAAATATGGTATTCTATTATATTCTTCTAATAATTCAGAAATGGCCGGTTCTTCCTCTCATGGAGTTCTTTCGGTTGGTCTACCGGTCAATCCCCCGGTGGTTGAAGGACCATCTCCGGTGCTGGGAGGAGAGGGGTAGATTGAGGCTGAGTGGGTCCCGTCGATAGACGAAATACTCCCTGTAGTTGGAGGTTCAGTGATAGATTTCACCGCAAATGGAGTGGAAGATGTCGTGGATGAGGCCCCACTAATTGGGGAGGTTAGTATGACCCAACTGCTGGAGCAGGGGTTTGTGCCTGCCCACGCTGATATTGTTCTTGCTCGTCATCAAAAGAGGGTTCATACTGACCATGCAAGGTAGTGTGGATTTTACGCGTACCCCTTCAGACTGGGGTTCAGGGTCCCGCTTCCCAATTTGGTGGTGGACTTCTGCCGTTACTACAAGGTGTGTCCGGGACAACTCACCCCCACTCTCTACAAACTCCTGGCGATGTTTTTGAAGTATGGGGAGTTGGCCGGCAGGACGGTCACGCTGCAGCACGTACTCGCCTTGTACACTCCTCAATGAGTGCGGGGGACCATTCTTTGATTGAGCCCGCGTGGGTCAAGGAGGCTGACGGCTGCATTAGACGATGAGGTTGAGCCTCGGCCGTTCGAGAAATTCTTTTATATTCGGATCGAGCACTTGGTGGCGCCTTACCCCAGGTTCCCGGAGGTCTGGAATCACAGACGTGAGTTATTTTTTGACCGATAATTTTTTATTCCTTTCTTTCCTTTATTACTGTGCTTAAGTTATCATTGCCTTATCATTGATTTATAGCCGAGAGGTTGCCATCGGCTTCATTTGCTGGGCTAAGCGGATGGCTCAAAGCCGTGGTTCCTCACACCGAGGGAATTCGCATGTGGGCGTCTTTCTAGGAGAAGCATGGCTGGGGGCAAACCATAGGTAAGAAGTTTTGTTCTTCAGACTCGTTATTTTTCGAGCTCAATAGCTTTTCGGGCTGACCTCGTCTTTCTGTTACAGGGAGAGTGAATCGCGGCAGAGCTCCTCAACTAGCATTTCAGCGGCCCGGCGCGAATGCTATGTTCATTGCAGCACCTGCACCATACCGTGTATCGAGGGCTGCGTCGGTATATGCTTCTGCAGCTCCCTCTCCTTCTCGTCCTTTATTTTGTGATTAAGGTCCGCCGGGGACCGTTTGCCCTCGAGATGGCTCGTCTTCGTGTGATGAGGAAGATAGGCCTTTGACTAGGCGCAGGGTTGCTTTCACTCCGGCTCCTCCTGTGGCGGCTGTGTCTGTTCCTCCTGTCATAATAAATATTGATTCTCCTCCTATGAAGGCAGGAGAGGCTACGGCCGTGGCGCGCACTCCTGAGGACAGTTCGAGGGAGAATGATGTTTAGCTCTGCACGGATCAGGAGGGAAGTGCTACTCCAACGGCCCAGTCTTCGACCCACATGGTTGAGTTAAGGGAGGCTTCTCGAGTGATCGTGGATATTGGCGGGTCGAGTACCCCTTCGGTAGAGGTGGCGGCGGTAGGGGACGGGTTCACATCTGACTTGGATTTGGATTCTGAGGATGTTTGTATGTTCTGTGAGGGTGTCACAAGTGCGGCTGTTCACCCGGAGGGGAGGCCGCGTCTTATTGAGGTTCTTATGGATGAGAATTTGCTGCTGCTGGACTCGAGTCTTGTGTCGCAGTTTGGGCAGTTGTGTTCTGCGGTAGAGAATGAGTTATTGAGGGAGGTTATGGACGCCGGTCTCATGAACGAAGTGGCCGTGATGGGAATAAGGGTATGTGTTCAGAGTGGGAATGAGGGTATGTGTTCAGAGATGGAAGCTTATTTGCTTTCCCTTTACCCGATTATCATTTCCTGTCTGAACTGTTGTTTCTCGTTTTGCATGTTTTGTTTGTTGCAGGTGGAGAGTCTCCGTCGAGCCAACGTTCTGTCAGGGGTATTTTTGTGGATGCTTGACAAGTGTAAGGAGATGAGCGTGCGTATGAGGAATGACCCCCGTAACCGGGCTTTGGTTGATAATTTGGCGAGGAGGGAGCTACAGGCGAACCACGCGCTTGGTCGTATAAGGGCTTTAGAGGATCAATTGCGTCGAAAGGGTGATGAGCTCGAGGCCGGAAGGAGGGCCTCGATTGAATGTGAGCGCTTGTGTTTGACTAAGGTGACGAAAGTCACCTCAGAGTGAAGTGGGAAGGAAGCCGTGCTGGAAGGGAGGTGGTGGCTTTAAAGCGTAGGTTGGCTGATGCCTCGGCCCGGGTTGATGAGTTGCAGGGGATTATCCGTGCCAACGAATCCCAGTTGTCATTGGTGAGAGCTGTTGCTGCCTTCAGAGAGGGTAGCCATGAAGAGCGGATTGGGGTCCTAAAGCGGGGTGCTTAAGATGCGCTGGGACAGATCACGATTTTGGAAGAAGAAAATAGGCGTCTCCAGGAGCAGTCCGCTTTTTCGGGCCATTCTTGCAAGATTTGGGTTTACGCTGAGACCCAACGAGACGTATATAAGAATTAGTTTAAGGCCGACATCATATCCGAAGCCATTTTCGAAGGGCTATGCCAAAAGGTGCAGGAGGACCGTATGGAGTGCGTTTCCGACGCGGAAATGCCTAGGATTGATGATGGTACTGGCGGGAGCTTAGGGGAAGCTAGAAATGGCATGAAGGCTGCATGTGGCGGTGCAGGTGGTGCAGATGACGATGCGGATGGGGCAAGTGGTGGTGCGGATGGCATCGAGTGAAAAGAAAATTAATTTCTTCACCATTTTAGTGGTTGCAGCTATTTTTTTTATTTCGTTCGTTGTTGTTTTTCTTCTTTCTGGACGGTACTTGGATGGATGTAAGCGAGCGTCGCCCATGATTGTTTTATGAACAAGGGGGAATTCTCCCTTTGTAATTTGTTTAATGTTTGTTTTGTTTGCATTGGGGGGGGGGGGGAGGGGGTTAATTTGGTTTTAATATTCGATTCTGGAAGGGGTACTAATTTTTGGACGTAGGCGGCCAATCCCGTCGCGACTTGGGTAGCCGAGTCAAGCCACCCCTCCGGGGTCGATTCCTTCTAGCTTTAGTCCCATTTTGGGCGTGGTCGGCCTATTTTCCGTAGGGACGAAAATGCGACCTAGTGGTTTGTGCCGGGGCCGAATCTCGCGTGTCTCCAATTTTAGTAGAGTTAATCGTACTTACTTGGCTCAGTTCATTTGACAGTTTATTGGCGGAGGTATATGGCATGAGTCCTGATTCAACTATTATTGATCTTTGGTGATTGTTCAGAGTCGAGGGCGCGTAGCCAGAGCCCGAGCTCAACCGTAGTTGAATTAGTTTGGTTAATGCGCATGGACTAAGTCCCAGTCCAAATATTGTTGAACATTATTGATTATTTTGGAATCGAGGGCGCGTAGTCCGAGTCCTATTTCAACCACAGTTGAAATCGTTGGCAAAGGCACATGGCCTGAGTCCCAGTTAAACTGTTGTTGAACATAGTTGATTATTTCGAATCAAGGGAGCGTAGCTCGAGTCCTATTTCAACATCAATTGAATTAGTTAGCGAAGGCGCATGGCCTGGGTCCCAGTTCAAATGTTGTTGAACATTGTTGATTATTTAGAGTCGAGGGCGCGTAGCTCGAGTCCTACTTCAATCGTAGTTGAATTAGTTGGCAAAGGCGCATGGCGTGAGTCCTAGTTCAACTGTTGTTGAACATTGTTGATTATTTGGAGTCAATGGCGCGTATCCCGAGTCTTATTTCAACCGTAGTTGAATTAGTTAGCGAAGGCGCATGGCCTGAGTCCCAGTTCAACTGTTGTTGAACATTGTTGATTATTTCGAGTCGAGGGCACGTAGCCCGAGTCCTATTTCAATCGCAGTTGAAGGCGCATAGCCTAAGTCCTAGTTCAACTATTGTTGAATATTGTTGATCATTTGGAGTCGAGGCGCGCCCGAGCCTTATTTCAACTGTAGTTGAATTAGTTGGCAAAGGCGCATGGCCTGAGTCTTAGTTCTATTGTTGTTGAACATTATTAATTATTTGGAGTCGAGGGCGCGTAGCCCGTTGGCGAAGGTGCATGGCCTGAGTCCCAGTTGTACTGTTGTTTAATAATGTAGATATGTTGATTATTTGGAGTCGAGGGCGCGTAGCCTGAGTCCTGTTTCAACTGTAGTTGAATTAGTTGGTAAAGGCACATGGCCTGAGTCCCAGTTCAACTGTTATTGAACATCATTGATTATTTGGAGTCGAGGGCGCATAGCCCGAGTCCTATTACAACCGTAGTTGAATTAGTTGGTGAACGCCCATATCCTGAGTCCCATTTAAACTATTGTTGAACATTGTTGATTACTTAGAGTCGAGGGTGCATAGCCCGAGTGCTATTTCAACCGTAGTTGAATTAGTTGGCGAAGGCGCATGACCTGAGTCCCACTTCAGCTGTTGTTGAACATTGTTGATAATTACTTGGAGTCGAGGGCGCCTAGCCCAACTCCTATTTCAACCGCAGTTAAATTAGTTGGCGAAGACGCATGGTCTGAGTCCCAGTTCAACTAATGTTGAACATTGTTGATTATTTGTAGTCGAGGGCACGTTGCCCGAGTCATATTTCCATCGTATTTGAATTAGTTGGAGAAGGCGCACAGCCTGAGTCCCAGTTCATCTGTTGTTGAACATTGTTGATTATTTGGAGTAGAGGGCGCGTAGCCCGAGTCCTATTTCAACCGTAGTTTAATTAGTTGGCGAAGGCACATGGCCTGAGTCCCAGTTCAACTATTGTTGAACATTGTTGATTACTTGGAGTCGAGAGCGCGTAGCCGGATGACTTTTTTAATAGTAGTTGAATTAGTTGATGAAGGCACATGGCCTGAGTCCCAGTTCAATTGTTGTTGAACAATGTTGAATACTTGGAGTCGAGGGCGCGTAGCCCGAGTCCTATTTCAACCGCAGTTGAATTAGTTGGCGAAGGCACATGGCCTGAGTCCCAGTTCAACTGTTGTTAAACATTGTTGATTACTTGGAGTCGATGGTGCGTAGCCCGAATCCTATTTCAACCACAGTTGAATTAGTTGGCAAAGGAGCATGGCCAGAGTCCTAGTTCAACTGTTGTCACTACTGGAAAATAGGTCTACCGGAACAGTTTTTTTGGCAACGGTTCCTAAACCGTTGCAATAGAGTAGGTACGGTAACGATTACAACCGTTACAATAGAGTTTCCATGAAATTAGTACGCTTTTAATACTAAACCGTTCCAGTTGGCAGTTCACCGTTACCATAGGTATTCTATATAGGAACGGTTGCGTCAACCGTTCCAATAGGACTATTTCTAGTGACGGTTTTGGAAAATTTTGTAATATGGGAACGGTATTTTGTTCCCTCCTTATTTCCCCCCCTGAATTTCGCCAAACCCCCCAATATAACCCATTTTTTCTTTTATTTGTTATTTATTTTATTTTGGTAGATATAATAACTAAATTAAAATTTCTTCTTCCAATGCACTCGTCTTCCTTAAGCTCTGGTAGCCGTTCCAAACCCAGCAAACCTTCACCTTCCTCAAATCACCAACAAATCTATTCTCACCTTCCTCAAATCACTGGCAAACTTAAATTCCCAAATTTCCAAATCCCCGAATCAGTTTGTTAACCAAAAATCCCTAAAATTGCTAACCCAAAACTTTCAAATCCCCAAAGTCCAAAAATCCATTTGTTTCACTCGAAGGAAGAGAGAAAAAATCAAAGTTAGAATATTCATAGTAAACGTCGCTGAGGTCAGGTTGGCCCCCATCCCCCCATTCCCCCTCGCAACTCCTCTCTTCCAGCAATCCCCTGATGTTTCTTCTCAAGTTAGGTTTTTTTTTTGCGATTCTCTCTGGTGACCGGAAGATTCAAAATTTGAGCTCTCCAGATCAAGATTCTTCTTTTTGTAAGCTTTCTATTGATCTATTTTTTGCATATATCAGTACTGTGCTGTTACTGTTTTATTCATTTTTTGGTTTAGGGTTCTTTTTCAAGGTTAATGCACAAGTTTTGATGAGGCCTGTTATTTTTTCAAATTTTTTAGTTATGGTTAATTAACACATAACTATGATTGATTTTTAGAGTTAATATCTGTTGATTTATAGGGTGTTGCTTGGTTTTTGATGGAACTGGTCAGTGAGAGGTCTAAGCAAAAATGCTAAGTTAATCTGGAATATAATTTCAGCTTGTGTGTTGTACTTCATATGACAATTCCAGTGAGCGGCTATCAAATATACATGATTAAAGAATAGTCTCTAGCTGTATTGGTTTCGATGGATTGCTTCCCATGTTTTTGGTTTTGTGAAGAACAAAAGTACCACATAGGATAGTTACAAAACCACATAACTCTGTAATTATTTATGTTGCATTTTGATGAACATAGTCCTGAATCCCAAGAAGTAACACCAAAATTACAGTAAATTACAAAATACAACTTTCCGATCAAATGAAAAAATGAGGAAAAAAAATCAGTATATACTCCTCAGAAATAGATATGCCAACAATTCAACTATCATATTCTTTTTTTTCTCAAAAGCTAAGGTAACTAGCTCAGGTGTCCATACTGATGTTAGTAATCAGTGCTTGTATCATTGAATAACACAGTAACTCAATATCTTATATTGCTTCAGATTTATACAAAATGAACCTCACGTCATCTTTTCTGTTGTGTGGGATGATGATTACTTTGTTGTTTCTAAATATAAGTGTTATACCATTCTGGTCTTGCAGGTGAGTTGAAGGAGTACACAGTATTAAGGGAGCGAGACAGAGAAAGGTTGTACAGGAAGTGTAGTAGTTTGGGTCCACCTATATTTGTATATTTGTATAGTGGTAGTAAGATATGGCTGTTTCGTGATAAACACATGATGTCCAGGCTTATGATAAAATCAATCTAAAGAAAAATAGTAAAATAGATACTAAGTCGTGCTTTTATCTATGTGATTTGTTAAGATTATTCTTGGTTTATTATTAATTGAGTAGTGTAATGGCATGTGGTATTCTATGGTACATCAAATTTACAAAAGACTAATATGTTGTGGAAAGAACCTTACAGCAGAAAAATAATTCCACCTGTCTGTAAAACAACAATTTGGTACTTGATGCGAGAGGTAGATCTAAGGGAGGAAATGATCTCCTATGTCCAGTTATAATTTGAATAGGGAAAAAATAATCATACAAAGATCAATTTAATTTATTTACTGATCTCCTATTGGTTCAGTTGATTCTATTGTTTTCTGTATGAATTATGTACAAAATATGCAAATGGTTATAATGTATACAAATAGTAAGATCACATTCTCGATTAACATATGCTTGATGCATCTTGTTTTGCTGTGTGATCTATTAAGTTACTGATATGGCTAACACTGTTGAAACTGTAGGACTGTTTAATATATCCCGTGGGCCTGATTATGTTCTAAATGAACTTGTTAAATGCATCGATTTGGCCAACAATGGCGTCCATGCTATACTTCTAGTTTTGTCCATAAGAACTCGATTTTCAAGAGAAGAACAAGCTACTTTTCAAAGCTTTATGGACCTCTTTGGGAGAAAAATTAGTGACTACATGATTGTGGTATACACCGGAGGAGATGAGCTTGATCAAAATGACGAGACTTTGGATGACTACTTAGGTCTTTGCGCCGAAGCCTTACAGGTTAGACGTAGATCTTATGCTCTGATGGTTTCATACCCTAGCTAGCTTTTGCAGTAAGCTGACAACGCTATCTGCTAATAAAATTTATTTACATTGGCTTGTTATACCATTAAGTATACAGTTTGTGTGATGGATCGATATCTAGTAGAACATCTTAAAATAGTACCAAACATTACATTATTGGTTGTGAAACTATAATGTATATATTAAGAAGGATATTGTTCTTGTTTGATTGGATTTTTGTGATGATATTGGTTGTTTTTTATCAATCTTGGTGATAGTGGTGAAATTATGAGTGCGGTTTGGATTGCACATAGCTACTTCAAAACTAGAGTAAACAGAGAAATCTTTGTTAGTAGGTTTTCTTGGTTTCTTTTCCTATGTTTTCTAACTTGTTTTAGTAGTGAGAATTCCTGAGAGATACTGCTTTAGTTAATATCTCTGAACGGATTGGTTTTGTTTTAGGGGTGAAGAGAGGATTGGAAAAATATGAATTAAGGGTCATAGGGTGTCACCAGTCCCAGTAGTCCAGTTTTCAGCAGCTCAATGCAATGAAATCATGGAATACTATTGAAACATATATGGACACAACTACCTCTTAGCTCAACAATATAATGATCAGACCACTCTCTTATAGAACCAAGTTAGAAAATTTTAGTTAGTACTTGTAACACAAATAGCTAGTCAAAGAAAAGGGCTCAAATTTTAGTATTAGATTTTGTTTGACATTAACATTGAAGATTCAATCAACATTATGTTAATATAGGAGTATTTATTATTTAAATTATCAACTTTAGAAATTCACCAACTAAAAGTAATAACAGACAAAGTCTTCAACGTTTTATATTTTGATATTATACTTTTATTTTGCTTTTTGGTTGTAGAATAGGTACAACACACGATGTAGTTAGATTAGTAAACAATTCTGAAGACAAAAAAAGGACAACATTTTTTTTTGTTTCCTTTGCTCCTTGTGTCTGCATATCAGATAATAGTAAATGACTGAGTAAAAGGAGATTACAACAGTAAATGATGAATAATTGATGCCAAAATGTCAATAACTGTCTTAATAATCCCTCTTGTCATGTAAAGAATGACTGAGTTTATGTCAGCAGTTTTAGATGGTTGCATAATTGTTGGTTGCTATTGGTTGACTCGTTTATTTGCAGAAAATGTTCGAAACCATTTAAATTACAACAGTTGACACTTTTACTTCAGTCATGGGACATGAACATCGGTTACCAAGACTTTGTTAAAAGGTCAAGAAGGGAATATTGGATCTTCTTTAGATGCTGATGAGAGGATGCAGCATAAATGCAGCATGAACGTCATCGCATGATTTCAGCGTTTGAACCTAGATTTGTGACTTAATCCTGACATGTTAAGGCTGAGTGCAAGTTCACCTATAGAAGCTTCCTCTGCACAACAAGCTGTTGTTCAATTAAATAGGCGACCATCTGCTTGTAGTAACACTCAAGGTCAGTATGTACCAAATGTTATACGCCTTTTTTATTTCTTTCTTGGATCTTTAGTTTGACTGGTATCACTTGTACATCTTCCATCTCTACTATTAACCTCCAAAGTTTCATTCTTTCTGGTGAAATCTCACCTTCTATATGCCAACTTCCCAATCTTTCAAACTTAAATCCATGAGTAGGCTTGAGAATCCCAAATTCAAAGACGTGAACCTTTGCTTCCATTTTTTTTAATTCTTAGAAATAATATATAACCTTATAGTGGAGGTGGGAGAAAACTAAAACTACATTCGAACCTTCTGAACACGATAGCAGAAATTGTTTCCTTCAGTAATTCCTTTTGTACAGTGGAATAAAAATTACATTGTCAAAAACTTTTAACAGCTTCGATCTTATTTATAGGTTTTAACAGCTACAAGTTTTCTCATATAGATGGCACACACTCCTATCATAAGAACCTATGCATACAAAAAAGCATACAAAGTTGTCGCCACTATAATTAATTAAGGTTGCATCTGCTGGAAACCCCTTATCACATATCTTAGCTATTACACCAAATCATGACCACATTAGAACAATCTTTGAATTATCATAACGATCTTTAGGAATCTGTAAATGGAGAACTCTTAACTTAATCAACTTACAACTAAACTACCTAATCCAAAACAAAAAATAAATAAATAAAAGAATAATTCATTAGCTAACAAACAGTGAACATAATACAAAAAGCTAAAAGAGAAAAATGAAGGCAAGGCCACTTTAACATTCAGGCAAACTCATTTAAGTGAGTGATTTTTAGTTGAAAAAAATTAATTTCACTGTAGTAGACTTGTTACGAAATCTCAAGCATTTTTTTATTAACTGACTGACATATCACTTACCTAGAAAACAGTTAATTATATAATTCGAGGGACCTCAAAAGGTAACTACAGAAAAATTAATGAATCAAGGGGCATGCAATGAAACTACTCAAAATAAGAGTAGCTTTGAGCACCAGTTTACCATTGTATCTTCCTGATTCACGTTGCATAATTCCATTTAGATATTGTCAAGCTGATTGGTTGATACAAAGCATTTCAGTTCCAGAATATAAACTTGATTTTGGTAACTCAAAGGAACAACTGGTGTATGTATAGACACAAAAGTATTAATGCAGAGTTGTCACAACATGTGTTTAAAAGTATTAAGTTGATTGTTATAATATCAACCTACCATTATTCTTTACTTTGCCATCATAGCTTGTTAGTTTGAAAGTCTTGGTCCTTGGTAATAATATCATATTGTTATAATGTTGTGTATTGTTTGTTGACATGAATAAGTTTGATTAATAAAAGAAGAGCGAAAATAGTTAAATGCTTGAATATTCTTAGACCGGGTTCTCTTGAAGGGTAATAACTTTATTTATCTTTTTTGTAGGTGGAGTAAATCAAGAAATGGATGATGAAGACGATGAAGAAATAGATCTTACTTAAGATAAATTTTGAATTTTTATCGATGAATGTTATAGGAATCTTTTGTTACCAATATTTTTTGAAACTTATTTACACTCTTGAAAAGTACTAAACTTATGCACTCATGAGGTAGACAATTTGCTTTATGGATATTATTTGCTTGATGGATTATTTTGTATTATTAATAGTTTCATTCTATGATGTATTTAAATTTTTGTTTTATTCTAATTTATTATATGCATAAATATATATTTATAACAGGTGCTATATTTTGGTTTTAACTTAACTGATACAATAGCCTACCAGAACTGTTGCAATAGGACACAAATGGCATTCCAATAAGCAATGTAAACCGTTGCCATAAGTCCCATAAACTGTTCCAAAATGATTTACAAACCGTTCCAAATACTAATGTAACCGTTGCGATAGCTCAAAGAAACCGTTGCTATATCCAGCATAGCCGTAGCAATAGCTCATATAAGTGTTTCTTTAAATAATATGGCAACGGTTAAAACCGTTGCACAAAAAATTTGGTAACGATTTAAAACCGTAACAATTGAAAAAAATAACCGATGCAACAGAGGAACGGAAAACCGTTGCGATAGACTTATCTATTGTCACGGCGATGCAAACCGTTGCAGGAACCGTTCCAATAGACCTATGGCCACGCCGGCTGATGTGACGGTTTGTAAACCGTTCCGAAATCCCTACAGCAACGGTTTGGCAGTCTATGGGGACGGTTTTGCAACCGTTGCAATAGGCTAATTTTCTAGTTGTGTGTTGAACATTGTTGATTACTTGGAGTCGAGGGCGCGTAGCCCGAATCCTATTTTAACCGTAGTTGAATTAGTTGGCGAAGGCGCATAGCCTGAGTCGAAGATCAACTGTTGTTGAACATTGTTGATTACTTGGAGTCGAGGGCGCGTAGCCCAAGTCCTATTTCAACCGCAGCTGAATTAGTTGGGAAGGCGCATGGCATGAGTCCTAGTTCAACTGTTATTGACCATTGTTGATTACTTGGAGTCGATGGTGTGTAGCCCGAAATTTTTTTCAATCGTAGTTGAATTAGTTGGCGAAGGCGCATGGCCTGATTCCAGTTCAACTATCGTTGAACATTGTTAATTACTTGGAGTCGAGGGCGTGTAGCCCGAGTCCTATTTAAACCATAGTTGAATTAGTTGGAAAAGGCGCATGGACTGAGTCCCAGTTCAACTGTTGTTGAACATTGTTGATTACTTGGAGTCGAGGACGCATAGCCCGAGTCCTATTTCAACTGCAGTTGAATTAGTTGGCGAAGGCACATGGCCTGAGTCTCAGTCAACTGTTGTTGAACGTTGTTGATTATTTGGAGTCGAGGGCGCGTAGCTCGAGTCCTATTTCAATAGTAGTTGAATTAGTTGGCGAAGGCGCATCGCCTGAGTCCCAGTTCAAGTGTTGTTGAACATTGTTGATTATTTAGAGTCGAGGACACGTAGCCCGAGTCCTATTTCAACCGTAATTGAATTAGTTGGCGAAGGCGCATGGCCTGAGTCCTATTTCAACTGTTGTTGAACATTGTTGATTTCTTGGAGTCGAGGGCGCGTAGCCCGTGTCCTATTTCAACCGCAGTTCAATTAGTTGGCGAAAATGCATGGCCTGAGTCCCAGTTCAACTGCTGTTGAATATTGTTGATTACTTGGAGTCGAGGGCGCGTAGCCCGAGTCCTATTTCAACCGTAGTTGAATTAGTTGGTGAAGGGGCATGACCTGAGTTCCAGTTTAACTGTCGTTGAACATTGTTGATTACTTGGAGTCGAGGGCGCGTAGCGTGAGTCCTATTTTAACAGTAGTTGAATTAGTTGGCAAAGGCGCATGGCCAGATTTTCCAGGTGTGTCGGTAAGCTAGAGCATGCTTGCTCTTATTGGGTTGTTTTTCCCTTTCTCGACGTTTCCCCTTCGCTTTTGATTTCAGGAAGAGCTACGTGATCTTGCTAGCAAACCCCCACAAACGGCGCCAAATTGTTTGACTCAAAAGTTATCGATTACTTTATGAACACAAAATAATATATGTCGGTTGAGGGCCAAAGATAGTAAGTCGTAATAAATCGAGAATCAAGCAAGGGAAAAGATGATTAAGAATAATTCTTCTAATGATAGAAAATATGGGTGATTTTTATTGATGATAATAGAGTGGTCTGCCTCCCTGTAGGGAGGTTCAGAGTCTTATAATCATATTCTTTTTAATCTTCCGTCTTTCTATATTTTTTTTGTTCTCCCTCCTTGTTTTGCTCTGTTTTTTTTTTTCTTGAGCCCCCATAGGGAAGGAGAGGAACCCCTTTTCTACCATCTTTCTGGTATTTATAGAAATAAAATAGTCCTCGTGCATGTTAGTGACGTGACCCACATTAAGAGACTGTCTCCTGATAAGAGTGGATAGGCCGCAGCCCCAATGATCATCTTAATCGGGCGTTAAAAAAAATGACTTTGGTTTAGGGAAACCGTGCTTTTTATTAACCGTTATTAATTGTCAATTATTATATGGTCGACGTGTACATAATCTATAAAAAAAAAAAAAGCCGTAAATGGCCAAGACAACCTAGTAAGTGCCTTTTGAGAGTAGTTGTCTGTTGGAGCGAAAGGGAGGTATTGTAGGAAATGCATAAACCAAAATTCTGTAAATTTGATTATTATAACATGTTTGAAACTTCATGGCTGAATGAGTGGCATCATCAACAGTTTCAGTGCGTGTTGTGAAATTCTTGTCTTAAGACCCTTGTGTTAGTTGAATTGCTTAAGTGATCAAGTTACTTTTTATCACTGACAAGTATTATGTTTTGATGTATGTGCAGGGATTGTGAATTGAATGAAGACGCGTTTATTAATTTTCATTCTGGTGTGAAGCGTGGAGATATTGTCGGAATTACTGGGTGTCCAGGTTTGGGATTCGCAGATGTTCTGTGTGATAGATTTGGTCATGGTGTTAGAAAAACAAGTTTCGTTGGAAGAGAAAAGTTGCTCTCATTATCACTCCTTCACATGCTTAAGCACCATAGATTAATGTAGGGGAAAGGTAGTGAAAACAAAAAGGTGTTAAGTTATCCTAGAGAAAAGTCATTATGGTGGCATCCTGTATTGCTCTACTCTCATGCCTCACTGTACTTGAGTCATTGGCCAATAATTTCTAAAATAGCTTAGTTGTACAAAGTTCCGCCTTATAGTAAAAAGCTCAAACGGATATCATTTCAGCATTATTAATATAAAACATTTCTTAGGATTCTGGGTTTCGCTATAGTTTCTCACTTGGAATACTGTCTGCACCACAATTTCTAGGTGTATCTTTCTTGCATGGTGTAGTTTATGCAAAGATCCCAGGCTGCAGAAGATGATAATACGGATGTTTGTTTTAGTAATATATTCTTCTTACCTCATTCATCAGGAAAGAGTTAACGGGGAGAGCTGAGTATTTTTCCCAAATCACATATTCCAAATCCAAGTGTTATCTCATTGTCCAAACGGATACAACTAAGGTCAGCTAATTTTTTTTTGCATTGTGTCTAACACCAATTTAATTGAACGGTATCTGATTGAAGCATGGGTCCCGGGAAGTGGCCGAAATCCAGATCCATATGTTTTCAAAGATCAGGTATCTTATGCCTTTATTTTTTTCCTAAAGTTTCTTTTGTCAATATCCTTGCTTTCTTCCTATTTCCTTTAATCACGCCCAATCTATCTTTATATAATAGTAGAGGCAAACAAGTGGCATAACTTTAAATTGATATGTGTAAATTATTTGGACAATTTTCCAACTTTATTGGAATTTCAAATCTATTTAAAATCACAATTGGCATAACAACAATAGTTGGAGTTAAAAATTATTTTAAACTAGAAAGTGCACACAAAAAAAAATAATAATAATAATAACGTAACCTGTGAATTCAAATTCAATTTGTTCACTAATCGAAAACCGCTCACTAATTCAAACTATTTTTTTCCCACTCTCACATCTTTTTTGTTCCAAACTGTTCACACCTCTAATTAATTGATAATTGTTCTCTCCTTCTCACGCTCTATTTGTTTGTCTTTTTGCAGGTTTTCATAGATTATTGGTCATAATATTTTTGGTACCAGGTGGAGGTTATTATGCATCATTGTTGTTGTAGTTATCACTTAAAATTTTATCATAACAATTTAATGGATATTTATGATTGTGTATATCCTAATGCTGATTTTAGATTTTTTATTAAAGTGTGTAAAAAAATTTAGGTTGTGACGTTATTTTCAAAACTCAAATCCTTTAAATAACATTACTTGAAATAAGAATGTAATAATGATTTGTGATTTCATTTGTTTCTATTGCTAATTTTGCTTTATTTACTGTTGGATGGAACTTTTTTTGTCTTATTTACTCTTAAAAAACCTACGTTTTCCCCTCTTCTTTTCTGCTTTGATATGTTATAACTTTTGCTGATAAAAAGAATAACATCTTTCCTCTTCTCTCAGGCTATTTGTGTCTAATGGGCAGCGGAATGACTAATAATGCGAGAAAAAGATGAACTTATTTCTTTTATTTTTTCGTGTTATGCGCTATTTAAAAACCTACATATTTTCCTCTTCTTTTTTGGTATGTTACATCTTTTTCTACAAAAATTATAATGTATTTTTTCTTCTTTCAGGCTATTTATATGGAATGGGCATTGGTACGGGTAATGCAATGCGAGTAATGCGTATAGAAAAAGAAAGTTGATCTATATGGATAATATAATTTTTTTACCCTTCCCCGGCAATTATTGCATATAGAAGAATGTTGAAGTTGATCTATATGGACAATATTATTCTTTTATCTTTCCCATGCAATTAATGTGTATTGAATCTATTGATAAAGGCAAAATATTTTCCCTTTTCCCTTCTTTTTCCTCATTTCTTTCTATATTTTTTACTCAATTTTGTAAATACCTTCTTCCCGTTATAACGTTTCTTTAATGCTTCTATGTATTTGAACATAAGAATTTTAAGAAATTTTGATACGCACAAAGTATTTTCTTTAATCATTATTAAAAGTATGCTCACTCTTATAGTATGACTTTCTTTTTAGTTTTTGTTGTTACTTAAAAGTTGAAATTCATTCTTTACTTTGTGCTCATGGGTGCTTAGAGCCGTAACTTTTTATTGAATTACTTTATTTCGTTTTAGGTCCATGGCGTTTAGAGAGGTTCACGGCCAAAAAAAGCGCTTTCAATTATTTTCCCTTTTTTTGGGTTCTTTTTCAGATTCATCTGCTCATAATAATTAGGAATTACAAAGTTATTGGGAAACAAATTCTAACATTTAAATGCAAAAAAAAAAATAAAAAAAAAATAAAAAAAAAACTCCTAATAATTTTGTTAACTGATACATATGCGATAAGTTTTGTTATTCGTAGATTTAAGCTATCTTTTTTATTGAGTTTAATGTCACAAAATTAAAAAATTGAGTAATTATACACCCTAAGATTTTGGTAACTGATTTTATTTCCTAAATTTGGTAATGGATATATACAGATTAACTTACTTTTTACAGCTTGGCTATCTTTTAAATGGATTTTTTGGGCAATAAATATTAAAAATTAATTATATCTCCTAAAATTTTGGTACTTGATACTTATTTAGTAACTTAGAAAATATTTCAATTAAAACTTACGTTCATTTTATTTTTGTTTGGTCCTCCCTTCATCTTATTAATAATTTGAGTACATCAATTCAACATAACTTTGAGAGTAATTTTCACGTGTAACTAGGATTTTAATGGATAAGTACAACTTTAATTTAAAAATAAATAAATGAAAAAATGAAAAAAGAAAAAAAACCAAAGAAATGAACTTACCTACAATTAACTACGAGGGTTGGTTCTTGTTAGTTAATTTCTTTGTTTCTTCTATTTAAATTATTTTATTCTTTACAAATAAAAAGTATATTTATTTATTTATTAAAATTCAGATAATATTATTGAGAACAATAGAATAAAATTTAAAATTAAAAACTATTTTAAGAGTAATATAATATATATCTTCTATTATATAAAAAGAGAGTAGCACACCAAAATATTAAACAAAATGATATGCAACTAAAAACTTCTATTAACAATATTGGTTAATATGCTAAAGGAAAATACATAATAAAAATTTATTTCGATAATTGCATAACTCCATGTAATTTAATATAGATTTTATTATTGGGTATATCGTATTGAAAAATAAGATGACAATTAAAATTAATTGAAACAATGGTCTAATATTTTCAAACATATCCGATCGTAATTTAATTAAATTTATTTTTTTAATATTTAATTTTTATATTTCAATTCAATTAACATCAAGATGGACACCCATAATTTTTGAGCAATCATTTTAGCTATATACAAAAATCAAAGCAAAAGCATCGACATTACATCAAGTGGTAGCCTAATAATAATCCATTTGCCATTTCTCAAGACAATGCTCCACAAAATAGGAATTAGTTATTTGAGAAAAAACAAAAGTTAATTATATCTCCTAAGATTTTGGTAACTAATTTTATCTCCTAAAATTTTTGTAATTGATACATATGGATTAACTTATTTTGTAGCTTTTGGCTATCTTTTAATGGATTTTTAATGCCATAAAACTTTTAAAATTGATTATCTCTTAAAATTTTGTTAATTGATACATAATGTAACTTAGAAAATATTTTAAATAAAAATTATTCTCATTTTGTTGCTGTTTGATCCTCCTTCCATCTTATTAGTAACTCGAGTATATCAATTCAACGCAACTTTGTGGGTAGTTTTTCTAGAACTAAGATTTTAAAGGATAAGTACACTTTTTACTTTAAAAAATAGATAAAGGAAAACTTTAAAAAGAGAAAAAATAATTAGCTTACCTAAAATTAACTACTCAGACGTGGGTAACGGTTTGTTTAGGTTAGTGAATTTCTTTGTTTCTTTTTCTTAAATTGTTTTCTTTTTTCTTTTTGAAATAGGAAGTTTATATATTCATCAAACTTCAAACAATATTATTGATAGAATAAAATTTATAAAAAAATTAATATTTTAAGATTAATAAAATATATATGTTCTATTAAAATTAAAAGGAGAGTAGCAAACAAAAATATTAAACAAAAAAATATGCTAATAAAAATTTCTATTAACAATGTTGTATTACTAAACATTGGATAACATAACAAAGAAAAATACATAACGAAAAAGTTATTCGATGACTATATAAGTCTTTTTATGGTTAATAGATATTTTATTATTGGATATATCGTATTGACAAATAAGATGTAATCGAAATAGATTAAAACAATACGATCTAATATGTTCAAACAAATCGACCGTAATTTAATTAAATTAATATTTTTAATATTCTCCGCGCATCGCGCGGGTACGACTACTAGTTATACCTTATAAAAGGATAATGGGGTCGCAGCAAATATAACCCAAGTATTTTACACGGGGTCCAATCCTCAGAGAGTTAACCTATCAACTACTATCTTCAAAACCAATAATCTTCCGAATCAGCTTCCCAACTATTCAAATATCACTTTGAGTGCTTCTTAACAACTACTTTTGCAAAGAACTAGATAATTGTAAAATAACTATATATGTTGTAACCAATATTGAGAAAGACTAAGGTAATGATTTCCCCTATTGATGGAATCTCTTCTGTTTATGCTCATACAAATTTATCAATATCTCTCTATCAATCATGAACACTAATCCTACCATGTATTTCTCCCGAGTAATCACAGTAATTTACTATTGCACGCTTTCGAGTTACACTAGCTTGCTTTAATTATTACAATTCAATTTAGATTACACTCAATGTTTCGTTATTCCTAATCTCACCTTTAAACCCGCAATTATAGATTCCTCTAATAATCTAGGAGTGGTGTTCTTCAACAATAACCTAAATATGCATTCTTTTCCAAGTTATGCATACTAAATAGGCACAATTAATTGAGGATACTTTCAATTAACTACAACAAGAACGAAGTTAAAAAAATAGAGATTAACTAATAATTTATATTCGCATAAATCAGATGTTCATCAACCAATAGGTTCCATCAAAACCTTATATAGGAATTTAACTACTCATAACTATGAAAACAAAAGCTAAAATAGAATTCATAATAAAAATTCAGAGGAAAATAAGAAAGATATTTGGAGAAATCTCTCACACTAGATTTCCTTGTAAAAGTACTCTAAAATACAATGCTTGCCTCCTTTGGGCGAATCCTAAGGTCTTATATAGAGTTTAGGTCTTAAAAATCCTGTTTTTACACTTTGGCCACTTAAGTTTACACCTCCCGCCGCGGTTCCGCCACGGTCGCGGTAGAACCGCGACCAAACTACCCCTCTGAATCTCAAAACTTCAGCAGCATACATCCACCGCGGATCTGCCGCGGTGGCGGCAGAACCGCGGCCAAATAGTGTCTCTGATTCTTCATGGTTGTGCATGCGTGGCTTCTATGGAATTTTGCATATATGGTATTTTTCTTCTACTTTTGACTCCAAAGTTGCTCCTTAGCATTCCTTAACCATTTTGTACCTACAATTCATGAAAAATACTAATAAGAGCATTTTGTCATCATATATATTATCAAAATAACTTAAAAAGATGATTATTTAGGACATGAATATAGCAAACTTCACCTATTATCAATACCCCACACTTAAACCTTTGCTCTTCCTCGAGAAAATTTAATCACACATCTAGGCCTAAATTTTCAATGTATTACCCCAAAATATATCACAATAGCTACTATCAATGATTAACCTAAGCAGTGCACAATCCTTACTCAACTGCAGACTCTCATACCAAGACACGTTATTGCTCACTCTAATTACTCTAACAGACTTGAAGACTTACTTCTTCTTCCTAAGTCACATGCCCTCACAATACAAAATCTGAGAGAAGTTCGACACACATAAAATTTACAAAAAAGAACTTGAAAGAATTCGCTCATCACTCTCAGCAAAGAGTATTCACATGCCTCACAGACACACCATAAACTCGCCCCTAGTGTAATACTCTACTAATCGAGCCATTCAGTCAAAGATCAAGAGGTCTTTAAAGGTTGTAATGTATTCTACGGGACGGGTATAATACTTTTGGACCGCTAACCTCCCTAAGAACTTTTTAATACCAACTTCCTTTTTATAACATTTACTATACAAATGCCAGTTCACCATTTTCAATCATTTATTCTTGATTCATTTTTTTCACTAACTCCCTAACCCCATACTTTTACTTTTGCATATTCTTTAACAAATCAAGTGCTTCTAGGAGGTAAGGTTCAACAATTAGTTGATTCAACATATATATTGAGAACATTATAGGGTTATCAAAGAACATGCTTAAGGCTCAAAACGGTTAACTATGGTATTATGTACATGAGGATTCATAGTTTTTTATGGGGTTGCAAAAATAAATGCCTCTATCATCTCTAAAACTAAACGACTTCTATTTTGCTTTGCAAACACACAGGGCAAGTTCTACGTATCATATGTAAACACATAATGCAAGTAAAAACCTCACACACACTTAGCATGTAACTCATTCCGAATTAGTTCATCAACAAAATCATACAAGTGTTCAAGCAAGCCAAATCTTGCAAAATTAAGTCATATCCTAGAGTCTACAATCAAGCTTAGATATCACACTCTCATGTCCCTTTTAGCTATTTTCAAGTGTGCATATTTGGTTACATATTGACCTTCAGCCATCTAAACTTAAAATTAGAAAAAGAAAAATCTACCTAACCCGGTTCAAGAGAAATTCTTGGAAAAGAACCGTGGTGAAAGAAAACCCAAGGGGGAGATAATATACTATCTAAGAAAAAAAACTAAAAACAAAAAAAAATCTACATGGACTACTTCCCTCAAGAGTACTCTCAAACTAGTCCATCATCAGGAAGAGTTCT
Organism: Nicotiana noctiflora; assembly: GCA_032618575.1. Classification (NCBI taxonomy): domain Eukaryota; kingdom Viridiplantae; phylum Streptophyta; class Magnoliopsida; order Solanales; family Solanaceae; genus Nicotiana; species Nicotiana noctiflora. The sequence continues at coordinate 819,672 of JASVEL010013098.1, forward strand.
CTACTTTTGTTTTTGGGTTTTATGGTTTTTTTTTATTCTGGCTTTGACCCTCAAGAAACCCGTCGACAAGTGTCCGTCGTTGGGCCAAGTCAGCTAATATTAAACTAACTTACTCTAATATATACAGACCAAGTTACATTATACACAATTATAGAAAATACAATATACAAATAGAGTAAGTCTCCCACCCCACAGTTAAAGTTATGGCATGTCCCCATGTCATATAAACAAAACAAAGAATAGAGGGGTAAGAAAACTTCCCCAAGACTCAATCAGAGTCGGAAACTATTGCTGGGGTCGACATGGCATGCTCACCCCAATGTTTTAAACCAAGCCATAAATCGGCTCTTAGACCTCGACTGTCGCTAGGACATCGCATCCATGCTTATGTGCAAGCCATCCATTGAAGATCAGATATCCGTCACTTCTTCTTCCAAAGACCTTAGCACAGGTCTCGTGGACTAGGATCGTGAAAGACTAGCCCAGAGTGTGTGCACCTAGATGGACCCGCACTATCTGTCGACCTCCTAGCCATGGCAACCGGGATAGGGTCATCATCTTCATCATCAATATCTATTGTTCCGCTGATACCTCATCCTACCCTAATACCCGAGGCCCTGAATAGAGCTTTTTGTGGCAATTTTCCATCAGTTGGTAAGATGGATCTATGACTCATCAAACACAGTGTGGTGACTAAGGGCGGGAAATAGAATCTTTTTGTCTTTAGAGGGCCCTGAGTATCTTCTCATCACCAATTATCCAGGCGACATCAAACTCCTTTTGAGTGACAACACCAAGTTAACACCGCCATATTGAAATTGACATCTGTGGTGTAACTTGATGGGAGGAACCTGTTGCAAATCACCGTGAACCAACATTTGGCCAAGTTTATGAAGGATGTGGAGTTGAGTGTTATTTTGTCCCTTATCCATAGAGGATGCCCACCTGCGCACAAGGCCTCAATCATAATCTCCCAAGTGACCCCGTGCCTATTGTGATAATAGTCTGCGTCACTACTAAATGGTGGCAATCTCAACACCTGTTGGATCATGGGAACCTTGGAACTGACCCACTTGCCATGAACAAAAACCTCCATGCACGTGTTAAAGGTAGCGTTGGCATAAAACTCACGTACCAACATTTTATTGACAAAGGTTGGGTCCTGGAACAAGAACTCCATCTCTGGGCGCCTTACGCCTTATCTCCTCGTACATGTCTACTTTCTCAGCACGAAGATCTATCCGATCAATTGGAATTTCTTGCAGAAAACTCTTTTTGGCCTTGGCATGAAAATCATCCTCAGCCACTTCTGAGAAATAGTGGGATTCATCGTAAGTTGGTTGCCTAGAGGGACCAGCTGCTTGTCTCGATCTTTTGGGAGCGGTAGTCCTACAATTAAGAAGTAAACTATATAAAGATATGTCCATAACAATATCCACACAGATGGTTACTCAGACTTCACCACCCGATGACCACAAATACACTCACTCCATGCAATCATACCATGTCCGCTAAACTACCACAATTATTTTCTACTTTTCCATCACATCCGGCACCCTACACTTACACCTTTCAATATTAATCATACTTTACATAGCCACATATAAACATCATTCATCCATTACAACACACCCCCACATAATTATACTCAACCTCCATAAGTACAACAAACCAAACCAAACTTGGGTACAAAATACCCCACAAATATACAACACAAAGCCAACCCATGGCTCAATATCCATATTACACCGCAAAAACATAATCGTAGGTCTCCACACCACCAAATCAACATCACAATTGAACAATCATGAAGACCAACCAATTCTAGCACCAATAACTTCAAAAATAACATATACAACAATGGCAACATTAAAATAAGGCAAAAATTCAAGTTTTACACTAAGCCTAAATAGGGTTTAGTTAAAAACTACAAATATACTAAAATACACTACTTTACATAGAAACAAATAGAGAGAAGAGGAAGAAACTTACTTGAAGTGACGAAGATGAAGGTTGCAAGATGCTTTAATGGAGGGAAGTGAGATGGATGTGAAGGAGGAAGAAGAAGAAGAGGCGAGAGATAGGGTTTTATAGAGAGAGGGAGGGGGAATAAGGATTGGGGGGGGGGGCTATCGTGGTCTGCCGCGGTTCTGCCGCAGTCACAGTAGAACCGCAAGCAGTAAGGTTCAGAGAGGTCATTTGGATGTGGTTTCACCGCAGTCATGGTGGAACCGCGGTTAATGACCCACTTTGAATCTAACTCCTAGCAGCAGCATTTTTTTTATAGAGATTAACAAGACTACAAGAATTACAATTACAACAATGTTATGGGTTGCCTCCCACATAGCGCCTAATTTAACATCGTGGCACGACTCATCTTAGCGCGTTTAATGCTCGCTCGACCTTTGTGGATCATTCAATATAGCTCAGACGTTTCCTTGGGCTCGTCCATACCCCTGTACAATTTTAACCGCTGACCATTGACTCTAAATGTGCGAGAGCCATCTTCAGTAGCAACTTCCAGAACTCCGGATGGGAATACTTCAACCACACAAAATGGTCCTGACCACCTTGACTTTATCTAACCCGACAACAATCGTAATCTTGAATTATAAAGCAATACCTTGTCTCCGGACTTGAAGTTTCGCTCAATGATGTTTTGGTCGTGCAACCGCTTCATTCTTTCCTTATATAACCTTGTGCTTTAAAAAGACAAATATCAGAACTCCTCTAGCTCATGTAATTCATTGACTCTTGTTGTGCCCGCAGTTTCCAAGTTGAGATTCAATTGTTTTCGTGCTCACTATGCTTTATGTTCCAGTTTAACCGGTAAGTGACAAGCCTTCCCAAACACCAACATATATGGTGACAAGCCAATTGGTGTCTTGAAAACTGTCCTACAAGCCCATAGGGCATCATCAAGCTTCCTTGACTAGTCAATCCTTGTAGAGTTCACTGTTTTGTCAATACACTCTTGATTTATGTGTTGGACACTTCAACCTTTCCACTAGTCTGCAGGTGGTATGGAGTAGCCACCTTATGGCCCACATCATATTTCGCCAACAACTTCTCAAAGGCCCGGTTACAATAATGAGTGCCCCCATCACTTATGACTACACGTGGTGTCCCAAAGCGAGTGAATATGTTTTTCTTGAGAAACCCAACCACCACCTTAGCATCATTGGTGGGTAATGCTACAGCTTCCACCCATTTGGATACATAATCTATAGCAACTAGAATGTACTTATTACCGTATGAGCTAACGAAGAGACCCATGAAATCTATCCCCAGACGTCAAAATACTTCCACCTCTTGGATTGGGTTCATGGGCATCTCGTGACGCTGGGAGATATTCCCGGTGCGTTGACATTTATTACACCCTTTGATCCATAAGTGAGCATTTTTAAACACCGTTGGCCAGAAAAATCCGGCCTCTAGCACCTTAGCTGTTGTCCTGATTCCTCCAAAATGACCACCATACGCTGAAGTGTGACAAGCCTGCAAGACAGAAGATTGCTCGATCTTGGGGACGTTTCTTTGGATCATGTTATCAAGACAAATTCTAAACAAATAGGGCTCATCCCAATAGTACAGTTGGCTTTTACGAAAATGTTTTCCTCTGGACCGATGACAGGTCATAAGGAACAATACCACTGGCTAGGTAATTAGCATAATCTGCATACCATGGTGCTTCAAGAAGAGTGGTAGCGAGCAGCTACTCGTTTGGAAAGGTTTCCTGAATTTCTTCACTTTCTATAACATTTTCAGCTCCTTCAAGTCGTGATAAATGATGAGTGACTTGATTTTTGGTGCCTTTGCGGTCACGAATTTCATGATCGAACTCTTGTAGTAGCAACACATAATGAATCAGGCATGGCTTAGAGTCCTTTTTTCAATTAGATATCTAATTGCTGCATGGTCAGTGTATACGATTACCTTGGATCCTATCAGATAGGACAGAACTTCTCAAAAGCAAACACTACAGAAAGTAACTCCTTTTCCGTCACTGTGTAATTTAGCTGGGCTCTGCTCAGTGTTCTACTAGCATTTTAGATTGGATGCATCAATTTGTCCTTCCGCTGGCCTAGCACTGCCCCCACCGCTTAGTCACAAACATCACACATCAGCTCAAATGGTTGCTCCCAGTTGGGGGCAACAATGATTGGTGTTGTGACTAGCCTTATCTTCAATTCCTCAAAAGCTATCCTGCAATCATCAAAAAATACAAAAGATTGATCTTTTTCTAATAACTTATAGAGGGGGTTGGTGATTTTGGAGAAGTCTTTAATGAACCTCAGATATAAACCGGCATGTCCAAGAAAGCTTCTAATGGCTTTGACTGAAGATGGTGGAGGCAGCTTTGCGATGATATCAAGTTTTGCTCGATCAACCTCTATTCCTTTGCTTGACACCCGGTGCCCCAAGACTATTTCTTCTTGTACAATGAAATGGCACTTTTCCTAGTTCAATACCAAGTGAGTCTCGATGCACCATTTTAGCACACGCGTCAGATTGACCAGGCATTCCTCAAACGAATTCCCTACCACCGAGAAGTCATCCATGAACACCTCTATAATATCCTTTACCATGTCAGTAAATATGGACATCATGCACCTTTGGAATGTGGCAGGTGCATTGCATAGGCCAAAAGGCATCATCCGAAAGGCATAAAAATGCCGTATAGGCATGTGAAGGAGGTATTTTCTCTATCCTTAGGGGTAATGGAGATCTGATTGTACCCTGAGTACCCATCTAAGAAACAAAAGTATGACCTCTCTGCCAACCTATTAAACATTTGATCAATGAAGTGAAGTGGGAAGTGGTCCTTACGGGTGGCAATATTCAACTTCCTATAATCCATGCAAATCCTCCAGCCTATGACGGTTTTTGTTGAAATTAGCTTATTATTTTCATTTTTCACCACCATCATGCTACCTTTTTTTCGTACACACTGAACTGGGATAACCCAGCTGCTATCGAAAATTGGGAAAATGATCTCACATCTAACCACTTTATTACCTCCTTCATCACCACTTCCTTCATGTTTGGATTCAACCTCCACTAATGTTCCATGGAAGGTTTGTGTCCCTCTTCCAGCAGAATCTTATGCATGCAATAAGCGGGGCTGATCGTCTTAATGTCTGCCATGGTCCAACCAATGGTTGTTTTGCACTCCTTGAGTACCTGTATAAGATAATAACAGGTAAAGTGGAGTTAGGACCCAAATATTCATACCTAAGGTGAGCTGGTAATGGCTTGAGTTCCAGCTTAGGTGGTTCCTCAATAGATGGTTTTGCTGGAGGGGTCTCTCTATTTTTTAGATATAGTGGTTCAAACTCAAGATTCTATCCCAAGACCCTCTACCTTCCAGTGCTAGCACCCATTCTGCCAAATTTTCCCCATTTACTTCTTCTAAGTTCGTTAAACATGCTGCTACGGGATCCTCAGCCGTCAAAACCTCATTTTCTATCTCTACTATAACATCTACTACATCGATAATGGAGGTATTTGTGAACTCACTTGGGCGCCTCATATATTTCTGCACATTAAATATGATTTCTTCATTATTTAGCCTCATCTTGAGCTCCCCAGTTTCACAACAACGCTCTCCCAGTGAACAAGAATGGTTTTCCTAAGATTATAGGAATCTCCTCATCCACTTTGCAGTCTAAGATCACAAAATCAGCAGGGAACACAGACTTCCCCACCTGAATAAGCGCATTATCTAAGATCCCAAACGGATGCTTCAAAGTCCTGTTAGCTAGCTGTAGCAACATCGATGTGGGTCTAGCTCTCCCAATGCCCAGCCTCTTGTAAATCACCAAGGACATAAGATTTATACTAGCCCTCAAATAAGAGAATGCCTTAGTAAAGGCGAAGTTCCCTATAGTGCAAGGAATAGTAAAGCTACCTGGATCAGATAAATTTTCGGCTATGGGTCTGGATACCACTGCACTACAGGTATGAGTAAGTGTCACTGTTGCCAAGTCTTGAAAGTCAAACTTCTGCAATATCATGTATTTCATCATTTTAGCATACCCAAGCATCTCTTTCAAAGCTTCAATCAAAGGAATGTTTACCTTGATTTGCTTAAGCATTTCAAAGAACTTGTTGGATTGTTCTTCTGTTTGGTGCTTGGCCAGCGTTTGTGGGAATGGAGTAGGAGGTCTCTTCTTCCTAATCACTTGGGACTTTTCTTTCTCAACTACTTGTTCGATGATTGGTTCTTCCATCGGCTCAGCTACATTCTCAATCTCCTACCGCACATCATTATTTTTAGGTGCTGGCTGGACTGCAACTTCTGTCAATCCCGTAGACTCATTCAGTTCAATGGGTACTGGAATAAGTGTCTCAGCATGCAAATTACCTCTAGCTCTCTCTTGTTCAGCATCAAGATCTCTACCATTTCTAAGACTCACCGCCATCAGCTGCTTTGGGACTTGATATTTTGGGTTGGTTTGAGTATCTGAAGGTAATGTCCCTCGGGGATGATTGTTCAATGTCATAGCAATCTGGCCCACTTGTACCTCAATATTTTTAATGGATGCGTCATGCGCATCCACTCTTTCATTGATCTTAGCGTTGGACCCAATAACCTACTACATCATAGCTTCCAGTCTTGCAAACCAATCTTCTTGTCTACCCCCATGTTGTTGCAGATTATTGAAAGCATGTGGTCTAGGATATGATGCCATATTGTTGGGTGGTCTCATACCTCCCATATTTCCTGCATTGTATTGTGGCTGAGGTGGTCTGTACTGTTGTGGAGCCTGCTGGACCCAATTCTGATTTACTTGTCGTTAACCACCATAGTTAGCCACGTAGTTCATGTCTTCATGCTGATGATGATGTTCATGCTCTTCAGTCCATTGATTTCCCATTGGTTGGCTAATGCATGATGTGCATAAGCCATCATTGGTAGTAACTACAATATGCACTTGCTGCTTAACTCCTGATTCCTCCACCTTTTTGGTAAGGATGCTCATCTGTGTCAAGAGAGTCGCCATGTTTTCTACCATAGTATTGGAAGGGTCCAGAGGCACTCAGTGTACCAACGGAGTGATAGGTGCATTCCTAGTTGTCCACCCTGAATTTTGTGCCATTTTGTCCAGTAAATTCTGGCCTTCTCTCCAGGTCTTGCTCAGAAACGCCCCACCTGCTGAGGTATCAACTATATTCTTCATGCTATCAAACAGCCCCATATAAAACCTTTGACCCAACATCTGTTCTAGAACATCGTGGTGAGGACACACGACCAACATTCCCTTAAACATGTCCCATGTCTCATGTAAAGTCTCCATTGGTTTTTGCTTGAAGCTCACTATCTCATCAATTTGTTGAGCTGTTTTGTTGGGCCGGTGGAACTTGTTGTGGAATTATTTGACTAACTCATCCCATATTTCTATAGATTTGATAGGGAGTGAGTTAAGCCATAGATGTGCAGCTCCTGTCATTGATAAAGGAAACAACAATAGCCTGATTGTTTCTAGAGTCACATTGGGTTGCCTTTGCGTTTTGCATATAGAGAGGAAATTTTTCAGATGCTGCTGAGGGTCTTCTACTTGTGTCCCAGAAAAGAGTCCCTTGTTTTGCAATAAGTGTAGCATATTATTTGTGATCTAGAATGATTCAGCTTGTATCGCGGGCACAGCCAAGTTGTCAGTAGTTGGTTGTGCCCAATCATAAAGTGCACCCTCAGGCACAGGAGGTGCGTCTTCCCTAGCATTTAACCCAGCTTGTTGATTCATACTGTTTCTGTTGGGATTATTCACATCTCCCATGTCAATGTCAAATTTCAGTATCTATTGGGATTTTGAATTTGTTTGTTTGCACGGTTCAGTACCCGGAATGTTTGCTCTGGGTCTGAGAGTCCTTCAAGTAATTCTCCAGTCCTTGTAGATTTTCTAGGCATGCACCTGAGCAACCAAGTCAACAATCATCACAATTTTCAATCAAAAGTTGGGTAGAGAGAAAACTGACTACAATAAGAATCTTGTATTTCTGTCAATGGCAATTGACAATTCCGTTAACTCCCCGGCAACGACGCCAAAATTTGATCACGCCCAACTATGCCTTATAAAAGGACAATGCAGTCGCAACAAATATAACCCAAGTATTTTACACGGGGTCGAATACTTGGAGAGTTAGTCTATCAACTACTATCTTCAAAATCAATAATCTTCCGTATCATCTTCCCAAATACTCAAATATCCCTTTGAGTACTTCTTAACAACTACTTTTGCAAAGAACTAGATTACTATAAAATAACTAAATATGTTGTAAACAATAATGAGAAAGACTAAGGTAATTATTTCCCCTAATTATGGAATCCCTTCTGTTTATGCTTATACAAATTTATCAATATCTCTCTATCAATCATGAACACTAATCCTACGGTAAATCTCTCCCGAGTAATCACATTAGTTTACTATTGCACTCTTCCTAGTTACACTAGCTTGCTTTAATTATTACAATTCACTTTAGATTACACCCAATGCTTCGTTATTCCTAATCTCTCTTTTAAACCCGCAATTATAGATTCCTCTAATAATCTAGGAGTGGTGTTGTTCAACAATAACCTAAATATGCATTCTTTCCCAAGTTATGCACACTAAATAGGCACAACTAATTGAGGATCCTGTCAATTAACTTCAACAAGAACGAAGTTGAAGAAATAGAGATTAACTAACAATTTGTATTCAAACAAATAAGAAGTTCATCAACCAATAGGTTCCATCAAAATCTTAGATAGGAATTTAACTACTCATAACTATGAAAACAAAAGCTAGAATAGAATTCATAATGAAAATTCTAAGGAAAATAAGAAAGATATTTGGATAAATCTTTCACACTAGGTTTCCTTGAAAAAGTACTCTAAATACATTGCTTGCCTCCTTTGGGCAAATCCTAATGTCTTATATAGGGTTTAGGTCTTCAAAATCCCATTTTTACACTTTGGCCCCTTAAGTTTACGCCTCCTGCCGCAGTTCTGCCGCGATCGCGGTAGAACCGCAGCCAAACTACCCCTCTAAATCTCAAAACTTCAGAAGCATACATCCACCGCGGTTCTGCCGCGGTCACGGTGTAAACTGCGGCCAAATAATGTCTTTGATTCTTCAGGGTTGTGCAGGCGTGGCTTCCATGTAATTTTGCATATATGGCTTTTTTCTTCTAGTTTTGATTCCAAAATTGCTCCTTAGCCTTCCTTAACCATTTTGTACCTACAATTCGTGAAAAATACTAATAAGAGCATTTGGTCATCATATATATCATCAAAACAACTTAAGAAGGTAATTTTTTAGGGAATGAATATAGTAATATTCACCTATTATCATCCTTTCAAAAGATTTTATGCCTCTGATGTGTTGTGGCTCATTTATTCTTTTACGTCCAGGAAACACGATATTAGACAGTATTATTTGGATTTGATGCTAAACATAGAGATTCGGTACATACTAAAGACCCGAGCTAAGATCATATCTTATATTCGAAGCTTTCTTGATTGTATGAGCTATAATTCGACCTTATAATAATCAATTGGGTTAATCATCCTCCTCGACCCATGTAAATGTAACAAGCAGCGAGGCCTCCCACGACCAAGAGATATTATCCGCACCCGCCTAGAAGTTTTGGCCGAGGTTGACACCTTCCGGGTACGCCCAAAACAATCTCCTGACACGGGCTCGATCCCCAAGAAAGTCAACTGACACAACAAACGCCTATAAATAGAGAGGCAGTCATCAAAAAAGGGGTTCCACTCTCTCCTCATGGGGGCTCTAAGAAATACAGAGTACAACGCAGAGTAAGAACCCAATATCAATAATACAGAATAACAGTAGATCTATGAAAACGTGATTGTAAAGACCTGAACCTCTTCATCGAGAGGCAAATTAACCCATCAACATTAATAAAGATCACTAATATCCCCTATTGTCTCTACTTATGTTCCTATTATCTTTTCCCTTATTGAATTTCAGATATGTTACGACCTGCTATGATTGGCTCTTTATATTCGATAATTTTTTTTAATTCATAAATACTTGTAAACATTTTGAGTCAAACAATTTGGCGCCGTCTGTGGGGCTTTCATACCAGGACTGCATAGCCTCTCCTGAAGTCAGAAGCAAAGGGAAAGCAAGGAACGAAGGACTAGAAACCCAACAAGAGCAAGCCTGAATCATCTCGTTAAACTCGGGCTATGAGCCCTCAACTCCAAAAGAATCAACGACGTTCAACTACAGTTGAACTGGGACTCAGGCCACGAGCCTTCGCCAACTTAAACTCAATAATAGTTGAAGTAAAACTTGGGCTATGAGCCCTCGACTCAAAAAGAATCAACAACGTTCAACTACGGTTGAACTGGGACTCAGGCCATGAGCCTTCGCCAAATTAAATTCAACGATAGTTGAAGCAAAACTCGGGCTATAAGCCCTCAACTCCAAAAGAATCAACGATGTTCAACTACGGTTGAACTGGGACTCAGGCCACGAGCCTTCGCCAACTTAAACTCAATGATAGTTGAAGTAAAACTCGGGCTATGAGCCCTCGACTCAAAAAGAATCAACAACGTTCAACTACGGTTGAACTGGGACTCAGGCACGAGCCTTCGCCAACTTAAACTCAATGATAGTTGAAGTAAAACTCGGGCTATGAGCCCTCGACTCCAAAAGAATCAACGATGTTCAACTACAGTTGAACTAGGACTCAGGCCACGAGCCTTCGCCACATTAATTCAACGATAGTTGAAGTAAAACTCGGGCTATGAGCCCTTGACTACAAAAGAATCAACAACGTTCAACTACGGTTGAACTAGGACTCAGGCCACGAGCATTCGTCAACTTAAATTCAACGATAGTTGAAGCAAAACTCGGGCTTTGAGCCCTCGACTCTAAATGAATTAACGACGTTCAACTACGGTTAAAATGGGACTCAGGCCACGAGCCTTCGCCACATTAATTCAATGATAGTTGAAGTAAAACTCGGGCTATGAGCCCTCGACTAAAAAAGAATCAATGACATTCAACTATGGTTGAATTGGGACTCAGGCCACGAGCCTTCGCCAACTTAAATTCAATGATAATTGAAGCAAAACTCGGGCTATGAGCCCTCGACTCCAAAAGAATCAACGACGTTCAACTACGGTTGAACTGGGACTCAAGCCACGAGCCTTCACCGCATTAATTCAATGATAGTTGAAGTAAAACTCGGGCTACGATCCCTCGACTCCAAAAGAATCAACGACGTTCAACTAAGGTTGAACTGGGACTCAGGCCACGAACCTTCGCCACATTAATTCATCGATAGTTGAAGTAAAACATAGGCTGTGAGCCCTCGACTCCAAAAGAATCAACGACATTCAACTGCAGTTGAACTGGGACTCAGGCCACGGGCTTTCACCAACTTAAATTAACTGATAGTTCAAGCAAAACTCGGGTTATGAGCCCTCGACTCCAAAAGAATCAACGACATTCAACTACGATTGAACTGGGACTCAGGCCACGAGCCTTTGCCAGTTTAAACTCAACGATAGTTGAAGTAAAACTCGGGCTATGAGCCCTCGACTCAAAAAGAATCAACGATGTTCAACTACGGCTGAATTGGGACTCAGGCCACGAGCTGTCGCAAACTTATACTCAATGATAGTTGAAGTAAAACTCGGGCTATGAGCCCTCGACTCCAAAAGAATAAACGACGTTTAACTACGGTTGAACTGCGACTCATGCCACGAGCCTTCACCATATTTATTCAACGATAGTTGAAGTAAAACTCGGGCTATGAGACCTCGACTCCAAAAGAATCAACGATGTTCAGCTATGGTTGAATTGGGACTCAGTCCACGAGCCTTTGCGAACTTAAATTCAACAATAGTTAAAGCAAAACTCGGGCTATGAGCCCTTAGCTCCAAAAAAAAGAATTGACGACGTTCAACTACGGTTGAACTGGGACTCAGGGCACGAGCCTTCGCCACATTAATTCAATGATAGTTGAAGTAAAACTCAAGCTATGAGGCCTCGACTCAATAAGAATCAACAACTTTCAACTAAGATTGAATTGGGACTCAGGCCACGAGACTTCGCCAACTTAAATTCAACGATATTTTAAGGAAAACTCGGGTTATGAGCACTCGACTCCAAAAGAATCAACAACGTTCAACTACGGTTGAACTGGGACTCAGGCCACGAGCCTTCGCCACTTTAATTCAACGATAGTTAAAGTAAAACTCGGGCAATGAGCCCTTGACTCCAAAAGAATCAATGACGTTCAAGTACGATTGAACTGGGACTCAGACAACGAGCCTTCGCCACATTAATTCAACGATAGTTGACGTAAAACTCGCGCTATGAGCCGTCAACTCCAAAGAGTCAACGACATTCAACTATAGTTGTGCTGGGACTCAGACCACGAGCCTTTGCCAACTTAAATTCAATAATAGTTGAAGCAAAACTCGGGCTCTGAGCCCTCGACTCCAACAGAATCAACAACGTTCAACTACGGTTGAACTGGGACTCTGGCCACGAGCCTTCGCCACATTAAATTAACCATAGTTGAAATAAAACTCGGGCTATGAGCCCTCGACTCCAAAAGAATCAACGACGTTCAACTACGGTTGAACTGGGACTTAGGCCACGAGCCTTCGCCACATTAATTCAACGATAATTGAAGTAAAACTCGGGCTTTGAGCCCTCGACTACAAAAGAATCAACGACATTTAACTACGGTTGAACTAGGACTCAGGCCACGAGCCTTCGCCATATTAATTCAATGATAGTTGAAGTAAAACTCGGGCTCTGAGCCCTGGAGTCCAAAAGAATCAACGACGTTCAACTACGGTTGAACTGGGACTCAGGCCACAAGCCTTCGCCATATTAATTAAACGATAGTTGAAGTAAAACTCGGCCTATGAGACCTTGACTCAACAAGAATCAATGACGTTCAACCATGGTTAAACTGGGACTTAGGCCACGAGACTTCGCCACCCTAATTCAATGATAGTTGAAATAAAACTTTTGTTTAATCTTTTTCACGGCTGGATAGATAATTTGATAAGCCAATGATTTTTTTTTCGTGTTTCAGAATACGGTTAAACAACATGTTAACTAATCAATTACGATAAACTCGGACTATGAGCCCTCGATCCGAAACACTCAATGACCATACTGATGGAAAACATAAAGTGGAGCTAGCAATAAGCGAACAATGGGAAAAGGGGGAATCCGCCCCTCGATTTAAAAAGACGCACGCGGGCCACACCCGTCCGTCCCAATACAAATATTGTTTGAAACAAACCATAATAATCAATAGAATAAAAAGAAAGGAAGGAAAAATAGTCACACATGGCAAAAATCGACAAAGGAATCATCAACTAATCACCAATCACTAGGGATTGCCAGTACCTCCATCCGCGCCAGTCGCTGCCGGCCCGCACCGCTCCGCCACTAGTTCCGCCCTCGCCGTCATCCGTGGCACCCCTGTCATTCCCAGCTCTAGCCAAGCTTCCACCGGGGACATCATCGATATCGGGCGTCGCAACATCAAAGCCACATTCCTCGCAGGCTTCCCATGCCCTCTGGTGCACCCTCTCGAAGGCAACTTCAGAGATCATACCGGCCTCGAACAGATGTTTATATATGTCCCATTAAGCCTTGGCATAAACCCAAGCTTCACGGGAGCTACCCATACACACAGACTGTTCCTGGATGCGCCGGTTCTCCTCCTCAAGGAGTGCAATTTGCCCCGCGGCATCCTGAGCGTTCCGCTCCAGAACCCTGATCCACTCTTCAAGGCCACTCTCCCTGAAAGCGGCGGCGACCCTTACCAACGACAGTTGGGAATTATTGGCATGGATGACCCCTTCAAGTTCGTTCGCCCGGGCAGAAGCCTCAGCTAGCTTGCGATTCAGGTCAGCCACTTCCCCTTCCAGCGCGACGACCTTCCCGCTCCACTCCGAAGTGACCTCCGTCACCCTGGTCAGGCATAAGTGTTCATTCTCCAATGACTCCCTCCGTCCAGCCTCAAGCTCGCCACTCATCTGACAAAGCCAATCCTCCAAGGCCTCAACACGACCGAGCGCCTGGCTCCTCTGTAGCTCCTACCGCGCTAGCTCCCCGACCAGCTCCTGGTTACGGGGATCAACCCTTAGGCGCTTATTAAGCTCCCTGCACCGGATCCGATACCGGCGACACCTCTCGAGAACATAAAGAAATACCCTAGACCAAACATTAGCCCGATGGAGGCCCTCCACCTTCAACAGAAACACCTGGAAAAAAAAGCAGAAAGAGCAAAGGAGTTAGATATAAAAGTTCATCAGGGGACAAGAAACGAGAAGCTCGTAGATAAGTAATCGGCCCAGAGAACATACCCTCATTACTAGCGACGCCACCTCATTTATTAAACCCACGTCCGTCAACTCTCTCAGTGACACATTCTCAACTGAGGAACACAACTAGCCCAGTAGAGGCAACAGAGCAGACTCCCTCAGCAACAGATTCTCATTTGCGAGAATCTCGATCACACGCGGCCTCCCATCTGGGTGGATTATCGCGTTCGTGACCCCGTCACGAAATATGCAAACATTTTTAGAGTTCAAGTCAGAACTGGACGGGGAACCCTCTCCCGCCGCCGCCACCTTCGTCGATGGAGTGCTCGAGTTGCCAATGTCTATGACCACCCGAGAGGGCTCACCCAACTTGAACCTGTGAGTAGAGGACTGAGCGGTAGGGGCGGCGCTTCCTTCTCGCTCCTCTCGAGCCTAAGAATCATCTGGCCAGCCTCCTGGAACGCGTGTCGCATCAACGTCCTCCCTCACATCAGAGGGGGGTAGGAAATCCACATTTATCACCTCGTTGGCGGTGGGCCGAGCTGCTGAAGGGGCCGAAGGGGGAATGATTCTTCGCCTAATTAAAGGCCTCTCCTCCTCATCACGAGAGGGTGACGCCTCCAGAGGGAAAAGTGTGCCCGGTGGCCCCCACCATCGAGCAAGGGGTGCACAGGAGAGGGCGCTACAATAGATTCAACAAAAGCGGCCCAGGGCACCTGATCGGCCGCCGGCGCAGCAAAGACCCTGGCGATCGCCCTAGGCCGCTGGAATACCACTGGGGAGCCCTGTCGTGGTATACCCGCCCTAAAAAAATAAAATTGGATCAGTCCTAAGTCACGGCAATGACCAAAAATCGCACACGCCCAAAGATAGCAAAGCTCCTCACCTACGGCCGGCCCTTGGCCGTGCCTCCTCGAGAAGGACGCCCACGAACGGATCCCCTTGGTATGCAGAAGGATAACCTCCAGCCATCTGCACAGACCAGTGAATAAAGGTGGGGGCGACCTGTCGGCTACAAAAATAACAACAAAACAATAACCATTCAAAAAATGAAGAAGAAGAATAAGTTCGACCCCGCCAAAAAGATAAACCGTGACTTACGACCGTGATTCCAAGTCTTTGGAAACCCTAGAGAGGGCACCCCCAAATGACTGGTCCTGATGTAGAAAAATTGTTCGAATTGACGAGGCTCGACCTCGTCGTCCAAAGCAATCACCAAGCCCGGTGACCCGCGCGGGACCATCCGGATCATGCTGCCCCGGACTCGCTGAGGGGCATATAGAGCAAGAACGTGCTGCAACGTGACCGGCCGGCCAGCCAGCTTCGAGAACTTCAACAGCATGGCCAAAAGCTTGTACAAGGATGGGGTAAGCTGCCCCGGACATACACTGTGTACCAGCAGAAATAGACTACCAGCTTGGGCAGGGGGATCGTGAACCCCAGCCTGAGGGGATAAGAATAGAACACACAATACCCGACATGGTCGGTGTGAACCCTTTCCTCCGGTCGAGCCAGCACAACATCGGCATGGGAGGGGATGAACCCTTGCTCGCGCAGCTGGGTCATACCCACCTCCCCCATCAACAGGGCCTCATCAACCGGGTCATCACCTCTATTTTCGGTGAAATCCACCGCCAGTATCTCATCTACTGAGGTTATTCTCTCAGTTTCATTCCGACCACCGCCTGGAAGCACCGGAGACAACCCTTCATTCACCGAAGGACCAGCCGGTACCAACGTCAGAAGACCGTCACGAGAAGAAGAACTAGCCATTGATTTAGGTCACCGAAAAGACTAGAGCGGAACAATAAAGCTAACTAAGGACAAACGACAAGTATTTCAAAGGAAGAACATAATTCTTTAGGAAATTTTCCAAAGAAGAGAGCTATTACTAAACCAAAGAGTGTTGGATGTCTGACATCCCAGACCGTCTTATAAGCAAATTAAATCAAACCTCGGGAAACAGACAGCGCCATTAAATATGCATCCTAACCTCCAGAAAACAGTTCAGTTTCATCAAAATCGTCGCCACCACGATCAAAATCGGCGAGTGTACGCCGAAATCGCGGCTGCCGCTTCGAGTATCCAAACGTGAAGCCGCCTTATGGGCCGAGGAAACCAGGCCCCGCGTTCCAGAGCTTGCGCGGACAAATGTACCCTAACCTATGATTACAGCATACCAACCATTGCCCTTTGCCACGAATGACCGCATGCGCGATCGCATCCCTTCCATGAAAAAGAAAATAGTAATAAGGCACCACAAGAAATTATCGTCCCTTCATTCGGGAGGCGACGCTCTTCGAACGGGCATATCCGCTTACCAGGGTCTGCCTCGACGCGACCATGATAAGCGGAGGGACTATCTGTATGGGCTATAATTCGACCTTATAATAATTAATTGGGTTAATCATCCCCCCCGACCCATGTAAACGTAACAAGCGGCGAGGCCTCCCACGACCAAGAGATATTATCTGCACCCGCCTAGAAGTTTTGGCAGAGGTCCACACCTTCCGAGTACGCCCAAAACAATCTCCTGACACGGGCTCGATCCTCAAGAAAGTCAACTGACACAACAAACGCCTATAAATAGAGAGGCAGTCATCAAAAAAGGGGGTTCCACTCTCTCCCCATGGGGGCTCTAAGAAATATAGAGTACAACGCAGAGTGAGAACCCAATACCAAAAATACAGAATAACAGTAGATCTATGAAAACATGATTGCAAAGATCTGAACCTCTTCATGGAGAGGCAGATTAACCCATCACCATGAATAAATATCACTAATATCCCTTGTTGTCTCTACTTATGTTCGCATTATCTTTTCCCCTATTGAATTTTAGACATTTTACGACCTACTATGATTGGCCATTTATTTTCAATAATTATTTTGAATTCATAAATGCTTGTAAACATTTTGAGTCAAACATTGATAATCGTGACTTCTTAGAGGTCAGTGTTTATGAAGTTGTTTTATTTTACATTTTTTCATTTGAGATTATGAGCTTAGCTAGAATAAATCTATATTTATACTATATTAAAAGTGGGAAGCGCATAAGTTAAAAGTCAAATTACCTAAATGCCCCTTGTTATAACTTAATTAACCTACTTAATTCTTTTTATTTGAAAAAAACTAATGACTATTGATAGAAGCCAACGCTTCATAGGCCTATTTCTGACATTCCTCTTAGCAAAGAGTTGCCAACGATTCATCAATTAAACATGATCCTTAAAACAACCCCTATGCCAAACTTTATACTCACAATCATTCCTTATCCAAGTCTATGTTGATGAGACACAAGATAATTTGGAGCATTCAGATTCAAACCGCAATGACTGTTGCTCTATCGTGTGATGATACAGAAGAGATAACAAATGTAATGTTTTTTACAAGACTTTATTTTTCTAACATATATTATGTGGTGAAACACAAAGAAGTTCAACTAACATGGACGAACCAAGGGAATTATCACCAGCGTTAAATACAAAGCAACGACAGGGCATTTCTCTTAGATAAATGGTAAAAATATACATTGTGACGCTATTTAGGGCGTGACTTGCACCCTATGGCAGGTGCGAGATTGTTTATGACTGGGGATTGTGACTTGATTCATTCCGAATAAGAATAATTATATATTGGCGATTGATACACACTCTATGTTGAATATATTTGGGCTTATTGCCATGTATGGGGTCTTGTGTCGATTTGTAGCATCCTCAGAGGATGATTATCAATATGATAACATGTTTTGTATAAACATTGATCTCAGTCCTATGTTTAATCACTTTTATGAAATGCTAAGTCACTGTTTCTGAAATTAAATAACTAAAGTATATTCTTATTAATGAGTTGGGAATTTGAAAAATAAATTAAAATTGTTATGTGACTCATATGCATATTGTGGACTGAGTATGGATCGGGCTGCACGCCACATCGAATAATATGAATATATTGTGCTTGGGCTGAAGGAGCCCCTTCAGAGTCTGTACACACCCCTAGTGAGCACCGTCTACGTTAAATGGATTAGGTTACGCGTCGTAGTGATTATGTGCATTGCATTGCATTCATGCATTGTTATTTACTTGTGCTATCTGTTATTAGCTGGTGTTGATAATTCGTAGTAAGGTGTCAGACTGTTATATTTAGCTTTACTTTGTGATATTTCATGGATTTCTTATCATCGGATATTTTATATGTTTATTACTCACTGAGTACTTAGTACTCACCCCTACTCTCTACACCTTTGTGTGCAGATTCAGGTACGCCGGAGGTTTAGCAGAGCAGTCTCATTACCAAAGTTATCAGAGTTGTTGAGGTAGCTGCTTGATGTTCGCAGGACCTGGCTACTCTTCTTATTCCAGTTTTATTTATATATACATTTTCAGACTTGAGTATTTCATTCAGATATTATTATCTGATTTTTTTTAGAAGCTCTAGACTAGTGACCCCAGTTCTTTTGGAAGTGTTTTATCAGTTTTTGCACATTTTAGTATTTTCCTTCCATAAATATTGGATTATTACTCTACAACTATTATATTCTCTCTAAATTGTTTGTTTGAGATTGACTGTTGGTCAGGCTTTCCTAGCTTTAGTGTTGGGCGCTATCACGACCTGGTTTGGGTCGTGACAAGTTGGTATCAGAGTCTAGGTTACTAGGCCTCGCGAGTCATGAGCCAATTTAGTAGGCTCTTGTGGATCGGTACATAGACGTTCGTATCTATCCTCAGGAGGCTACAGAACCTTTTGGGAACACTTCACTTTCTTCAAATTCATATCGTGCGATTTGTTTTTGTGAAAAATAAATTTTCAGTATTCTATTCTCTCCCCGATGGCGAGAACCCGTCCTAATGGACATGGCGGACGACCACCAGTGCACCTAGAGGTCGTGGTCGCGGTAGAGGCAGGGCAATAGGGACAACACCTGCTGATCCACCAATTGACCAGACTCGGGGTCAGATCCCAACGCTAGTGGATCAGGCTCAGGAACAAATTCCAGCTGCAGGCATTCCAGCAGCCCAGGTTCAGGCACCGGCAGTGCCTATTGAGATTCCGGGTCTCCAGGAAACCTTTGCACATATCCTATTAGTGTGTACTGGCTCAGTCCAGGTGGTTGCGGCTTCTACTGCAGCAACTACATCTCAGGCAGGGGGAGGCAATCAGACCCCCATTGCTCACACACTAGAGCTGGTAGTTCAGGGCTTACAGACACCTGAGCTAGCTCTAGCTCAGCCAGTTCAGCCAGCTGCACCAGGCCCAGCTCATGTGGTTCCAGCTATGCCGGATGACGAGCAGTGTCGGTTAGAATGGTTTGGTAGGCTTCAGTCTCCGACCATTCAGTGGTGTTGAGGGCGAGGATGCCCAGTGATTTCTGGATAAGTGCCAGTGTATGCTTCGTATTGCGGGTATTCTGGAGTCTAGCGGTGTAGCTTTTACTATTTTCTAGTTTACAGGGCCTGCATTTAATTTGTTGGAGGAGTTCGAGAGGCGTAGGTCTATTGGGGCAGCACCCCACACGTGGAAGCAGTTCTCTACGGTATTCTTGGAAAAGTGTGTGCCCCAATCTCATAGAGAGGAGCTGTGCCATCAATTCAAGTGGTTGAAGCAGGGAGATATGACAGTGACTCAATATGTGTTAAGATTTACACAGCTAGCTCAGCATGCTACGTGGATGATCTCGATAGATCACGAGCGGATCAGGAGGTTTGTGGATGGTCTCAACTATCCTATCAGCATATTAATGACTAGATAGATGGATACAGCAGTTACATTTGAGGAGGTAGTTGATGCGGCTCGTCAGATTGAGACAGATCGTCATCGGGAGCACGATGAGAGGGAGGCTAAGAGTCCTCTAGGTGTAGGTAGTTTCAGTGGTGCTCTGTCTAGGGGCCAGTTCCATCATAGAAGAGGTCGTTCCGTCAGACCTCCTCAGTCATGTTGTTTAGAGTTCAGTGGGGCTTCGTCAGGCCGTGGTCATCACGGTAATCAGGGTCATCAACAGAGCCATCCTGCACTGAGTGCCCGTCTAGCTCAGGCTCTGATCCTACTTCTTATCTCAGCGTTCATATACAGCGAAGGGTTCCCATCAGTCCCATTTTCCAGCTCTAGGATGTTGCTATGAGTGCAGTGAGTTGGGTCATATGAGGAGACAGTGTCCCCGATTCCTTAGTAGATAGTCTCGATAGAGGAATCAGCCCTCATCTTCTGCTCATGTTTCTTCAACATGACCGGCACCTGACCGGGTTGCCCCAGTCAAGCGGACCTGGGTGCCTTCCATTCCCACGCGTTACCCCTGTGTTGACTGTTACTCATTAACCAAAATATCTTACCAACAATGACTGATTTCACAATGCATAAACATAACCATGTGATTTATTTACTAACAAGTTCATAATTTATATTTACAACGCCCCATACATATACATAGGCCACAATCCCACGGTTTACATGTCTACGGAGCCTCTAGGATACAAAAGGGAAATACAATACTTGCCGGTAACAAGGCTCCGGCTATACCTTACAAAACCAAAATGAAATCTAAACCGAGTGGCATGAACCACACAAGGCCCCGAGGAAGAAAGGGGCTCACCAAAACGGGCGGTGGAAGGAGAAGGATACTACTGCCGATGAGCTGAAGTGCCTGCTACTGATCCACCTACAATCATGACACGAATGTAGCGCCCCCGGCAAAAGGGACGTCAGTACACTTGAATTGTACTGGTATGTATGGACAAACTTTGTCCCAAGTAAACTCAAGCCATTAAACAAGGATCACCGTGTTAAGACAGCCAATAGATTACATCAAGAAATCAATTAAGCTAACTAACCATGTTCCCAACCTTTTACTCATTTCGGATAAGCCTCAACACAAGCACATTCAAGGTCACAAATGGAACAACGACCAATCAACAACATAAATTGCAAGTAGTCAAACATAGGAGCAATCAGTGCTCCCCAGGTTGCAAACTCTCCTGTTGTCTCCTTTCACAATTTCACATTATTGATTTATGTATCAATTTTCAATAGCGATTTCGATCGCTTTCCATCCTTATTGCCCCTGACCACCCTTATTACCTCGGCCACCCTTATCACCCCAACCCAAACCTTATTTCACCACGTCGCGGCGCGCGACACGACCCCGCCTTACAGTTGAAAACACAACAATTTCAAACAGCAGATAAGGTACTACACACAATTTCAACAAGTTCAAATAAGCAACTTGCACATTGTTTCATGTTCTCAATTACTTCTCAAGCCAATATCACAACCAAGTTACAATGTTTCCACATTCAATAATATTCACACATGTATATTCAACAATTTTCCATAATTCAAGTGTTTCATCTCTTTCCACAATAAACCAATTCTCAAGTGTTTCGATTTCTTTTCCACAAGGTGCCATATAGGCCATCATAATCATTATTCACAAATTCTTTACCCAATTCAACTCTCATTTACCTTTCGGCTCATATTTCATACCACAACACTCATAGTTCAACAACAACTTTGAATATCCAACAACAACATCAAATAATCACATACGATTTCTCAAATCAACACATGCCAAACAATTTTACACATAAGGGCGATTTCACAAGAATCAAAATTAGCCATACATACCTGGTGATGAGTTTTCTTCCATTAACTTCCTACTTTATGCTTACCCAAGCTATCTTACTCTTGCCAACCTTGTTCTTGAAGACTCTTACTTCTACTCACTTCTTTTTACTAGAAATCAAGTTCAATAATCATGCATGAGTGTAAAAATTCTATTTTTAAAAGCTATTATATGCAAACCTCTCTTTACCCAATTAAAACTGAAAATCAAAGAAAATAGTTAGGGTTTTTACCTTGAAAATATTGGGGAAGTTGAATCCTTGCCCTAGGATCCCTTGGAATTAAAATGATTGGAACAACCCTTGAAGATGCAAGATTTCTCTCTCTAAAAACCCTCTCTTCTCTCTCTAATTTTTGGTGAGATGATATGATAAAAATGAAGAAGAGGTGTGTTATATTAAAGAAGAGATCGGGTCAAAATGTTACAAAAGCTGGGCCGGGGTCAATTATGCGGTCACTATGCGACCGCAGAACACACATGCGGTCCGCAAAGTGACCGCAGAATTGCCCCAAATTTTACAAGGTTCTGTTAAGGAATGCGGCCAGAATGCGGTCCGCATGTTTGATCCGCGGTCGCAAAATGCACCGCAGATTTGACATGCGATCGCATATCGACCGCACATTTGACACGATTTTTGGGAAACTCTCTGGAACGTTTTGCGGTCAGAATGCGGTCCGCATGTTGATTCTGCGGTCGCATTCTTGACCGCATATTTGACACTTTTTCGGAAAAATTATTTCTCTACATTTTTGAAACTTAAATCACTACCAAGGGTCCGAACCGCGGCTCGCAAGCTCGCCGCGAAGAATTCTACGCATTCCTAACACATCATTCGGACCATGACACCACATCTACTAGGTTTTTATGCACAAAAATTTTACGGGGCCTTACATTTCAGTGGTGCTCTGTCTAGGGGCCAGTTCCATCATAGAAGAGGTCGTTCCGTCAGACCTCCTCAGTCATGTTGTTTAGAGTTCAGTGGGGCTTCGTCAGGCCGTGGTCATCACGGTAATCAGGGTCATCAACAGAGCCATCCTGCACTGAGTGCCCGTCTAGCTCAGGCTCTGATCCTACTTCTTATCTCAGCGTTCATATACAGCGAAGGGTTCCCATCAGTCCCATTTTCCAGCTCTAGGATGTTGCTATGAGTGCAGTGAGTTGGGTCATATGAGGAGACAGTGTCCCCGATTCCTTAGTAGATAGTCTCGATAGAGGAATCAGCCCTCATCTTCTGCTCATGTTTCTTCAACACCCACTCAGTTAGCTAGGAGTGGAGGTCAGGTAGCCACAGGTCGCCCCAGGGGTGAGGACCATACCGGCGGCGGTCCGGCTCGATTCTATGCTCTTCCAAATAGGAGAGACTCCAGTGCATTAGATGTAGTCATCACAGATATTATCTCAGTCTGCCACAGGGATGGTTCTGTCTTATTTGATCACGGATCTACCTACGTATCTTCATACTTTCCTCATCATTTGGATATGACCCGTAGTTGTCTTGCATTTCCCGTGCATGTATCTACCTGGGTGGGTGATACCGTTATTGTGGATCACGTATATCGATCCTGTCGTATTACTATTGGGGGTTTAGATACCCGAGTTGACTTGTTATTATTGGGCATGGTGGATTTTGACGTGATTCTGGGTATGGATTAGTTATCTCCGTACCATTCTATTCTATACTATCATGCCAAGACAATTATGCTAGATATTCTGGGTATTCCGAGGGTCGAATGGTGAGGCGTGACTGATTATTTACCCGACAGGCTGATTTCCATCCTGAAAGCCCAACAAATGGTTGGGAAGGGTTGTTTATCTTATCTGGCTTTAGTTAGAGATGTTGAAGCTAAGACTCATAGTCTTGATTCAGTCTCTATTGTGAAGGGATTTCCCGGATGTGTTTCCACTAGGCCTGCCGGGCATGCCGTCGGACAGGGACATTAATTTCGGTATCGATCTGGTGTCGGGCACTCAACCCATTTCTATCCCTCCCTATCATATGGCATTAGTGGAGTTGAAAGAGTTGAAGGAACAGCTTTAGAAACTCCTAGACATGGAGTTCATTCGCCCGAGTGTGTCACCTTGGGGTGCACCAGTGTCATTTGTAAAAAAGAAGGATGGCATAATAAGAATGTGCACTGATTACAGACAACTGAACCAGGAGACTATGAAGAACAAATACCAACTACCGTGTATTGAGGATTTGTTTGATCAGCTTCAGAAAGAAAGGGTATTCTCTAAGATTGACCTGCAATCGGTCTATCACCAGCTGAAGATTAGGGATTCAGACATTATGAAAATGGCTTTTAGGACGAGATATGGTCACTATGAATTTCTAGTGATGTCTTTCGAACTAACTAATGCCCTAGCCACATTTATGCACTTGATGAACAATGTATTTCAACCGTATCTGGATTCTTTTGTGATCGTGTTTATTAATGATATCCTGGTGTACTCGAGCAGCCAGGAGGAGCACGCGCATAACCTGAGGGTGGTATGTAGAGATTGAGAGAGGAGATGCTTTATGCAAAGTTTTCTAAGTGTGTGCTTTGGCTTAATACTATGACTTTTCGGGGACAGATGGTGTCCATCGATGGTATTAGCTACTAAGATCCGGAGTTTCCTCGTTTTGGCAGGCTATTATCGTAGGTTCGTCTAGTGCTTTTCATATATTGCTTCGCCTTTGACAAAGTTGACACAGAAGAATGCTCCATTTGTGTGGTCAGATGAATGCGAGGAGAGCTTCCAGAAGCTCAAGTCGGCCTTGACAACAACTCTGGTACTAGTATTTCCATCAGCTTCAGGTTTTTACATGGTGTATTGTGATGCTTCGAGAGTTGGGATTAGTTGTGTATTGATGTAGGAGGGTAGAGTTATTGCGTATGTTTCTCGTCAGTTAAAGCCCCATGAGAAGAACTACCCTGTTTATGACTTAAAAATAGCTGCTATTGTACATGCCTTGAAGATTTGGAGCATTATCTCTATGGCATATCATGTGAGGTATATACAGACCATCGCAGTCTTCAGTACTTGTTTAAGCAGAATGATCTCAATTTGAGATAGCAAAGATGGCTTGAGTTACTCAAGGATTATGATATTTCCATCCTGTATCATCCCGGGAAGGCCAATATAGTGGCCGATACTTTAAGCTGAAAAACTATTAGTGGGAAGTTTGGCATACATTCCAGTTGGGGAGAGGACCCTTGCAGTTGATGTTTAGGCTTTGGCTAATCAGATGGTGAGGTTAGATATTTTTCAGCCCAGTCGGGTGATGGCTTGTGTGGTATCTCGGTCTTCCTTGTATGACCGTATTTGAGAGCGGCAATATGATGATCTGCATTTTCTTGTCCTGAAGGACAGGTTCCAGCACGATGATGCCAGAAATATGACCAATGGAGATGATGGTGTGTTGCGCATGCAGGGCCAGATTTGCGTGCCCAATATGGATGGGCTTCGGGAGTTGAAATTAGAAGAGGCCCATAGCTCACGGTATTTGATTCATCCGGGTGCGCGAAGATTTACCATGATTTGAGACATCATTACTGGTGGAGAAGGATTAAGAAGGATATTGTGAATTATGTGGCTCGATGTCTCAACTGTCAGCATGTCAAATATGAACACCAGATACCCGGTGGAGTGTTCCAGCGCATTGATATTCCCGAGTGGAAATGGGAGAGGATTACTATGGACTTCCTGAGTGGTCTTCCTCGTACCTCAAAGAAGTTTGACTCATTTTGGGTGATCGTGAATTGGCTAACCAAGTCCGTCTGCACTTCATTCATGTATGCACTACCTATTCTTCGGAGCGGTTAGCAGAGATTTTCATCTGAGAGATTGTGCAGTTGCAGAGGGTCCCAATTTCTATTATATCAGATAGAGGTACCCAGTTTACTTCTCAGTTATAAAGAATATTTCAGCGAGATTTGGGTTCACAAGAAGAGCTGAGCACATAGTTACACCTACAGACGGACGGGCAGTCCGAGTGTACCATTCAGATATTGTAGGATATGTTTCTTGCCTGTGTTATAGACTTTGGAGGTTCTTGGGTTGATTACTTGCCTCTTGCAGAGTTTGCTAATAACAATAGCTATCAATCCAACATTCAGATGGCGCCTTATGAAGCCTTATATAGGAGACGGTGTAGATCTCCGATTGGTTGGTTTGAGCCTGGCGAGGCTAGATTATTCGGGACACAGTTAGTCCAAGATGCCTTAGACAAGGTGAAGGTGATACAGGAGAGACTTCGCACAGCTCAGTCGCGTCAAAAGAGTTTTGTGGACCGGAAGGTCCGAGATGTATCTTATTCAGTAAGCGAGAAGGTATTGCTGAAAGTTTCACGTATGAAAGATATTATAAGGTTTGGAAAGAAAGTAATGATGCGCCCAAGGTTCATTGGACCTTTTAAGATACTTAGGAGGATTGGGGAGGTGGCCTATATGTTTGGTTTTCCACCTAGCTTGTCGGAAGTTCATCGGGTGTTCCATGTTTCTATGTTCCGAAAGTATTTTGGGGACCCGTCTCATCTATTAGACTTCAATACGATCCAGCTGGATGAGGATTTGACCTACGATGTGGAGTCAGTGGCTATTTTGGATTGTTGGGTTTGAAAGTTCAGATCTAAACACATAGCTTCGGTAAAGGTACAGTTGAGAGGTCGGCCAGTGGAGGAAGCCACTTGGGAGACCGAGCAGGAGATGCAGAGCAGATATCCTCACTTGTTTGAGACTCTAGGTTTGTTTCTTGACCAGCTCGAGGATGAGCATTTGTTTAAGTTGGGGAGGATGTAATGACCCGGCCCGTCGTTACGGGAATTACTGCCCCGTTTTCCCTATTGTATGCTTCTATATATTTCATTATATGTGTTTGGAGAATTTGAAGTATTCGGATAAAGTTTGGTTAGAAATGAGGCAATTGTTCTCTTCATAAGAAGCTTAATTTGGAAACGTCAACCGAAGGTTGACTTATGAGTTAGAAGGCTTGGAATGGATTTTTGATGATTTGACTAGTTTTGGGGGATGATTTATGACTTAGGAGAGCAATCGAAATTGAATTTGGAGGTCCGGTGTAGAATTAGGCTTGAATTGGCTAAGGTTAGATTTTGGCGAATTCTGGATGGTAGGTGAGATTTTGATCCGATGGTCGAATGGAATTCCGAGAGATGTAGTAGCTCTGTTAGGTGATTTTGGATATGCGTGCAAAATTTTAGATCATTCGAAGGTGTTTAGGCCGGGTTTTAGATCAAATGCAAGTTTCGGAAGTTATTGATTAACTTAGTCTTGAATTCATTGTAATTCGATGATTTTGTTGTTTATGATAGTATTTTTATGTTGCGAGCAAGTTTGAATGAAGTAATAGAACATATATGTGCATTTGGTTGAGGTCCCGAGGGCCTCGGGGTGAATTCGGATGGCTAATGGGGAATTTTGAGCATGTTTAATGCAGCAAAAAATTGCAGAGAATTTTTACTCTATGCGATTGCATAGGCATGTTTGCGATGCATAGAAGGTTCTGAGGGGTTGGAGATTTTGCTCTGTGCGATCGCGTAAAGGATTGTGCGATCGCATAGGCAGAGGAACTTGCTCAGTGCGGTTGCGAGGGTGAGTGATGTGATCGCGCTGTAGGAAGAAGCAGAGCTATGCGATCACATGGTCTGTGATGCAATCGCATAAGAGGAATTATCAGGGCCTGATTTCTGGTCTATGCAATTGCAACGGGGTTGATGCGATCTCATAGAAGGTGACGCCTGGGCAGAACAGTTAATGGTTAAATTTTAGTCGTGACCCACATATTATTTCCATAATGTTTACTCCGCCAAGAGAGCTTTTTCAGCGATTTAAATAGGGTTTTCAACTGGTATTGCTTGGAGGTAAGTCTCTTGACTAGAAAAAATTATTTTATGGAACAATCAAGGCTCAAATTCATGAAATTGAGTAGAAATTGTGAAGAACTAGTGTTTTGTTCTTGAAAACGAATTTTTAGGATTTGAAAGGCCATTTGAGCTCCGTTTTCGATAAATTTTATATGTACGGACTCGTGGCGAGACGAGGAATCCGTTGGTATGATTTTCAGAATTTTTGAGAAGTGGCCCCGGGGCTCGAGTTTTACCAACTTCGTGAATTTTAGTACTTTTTGAGTATTTTTTATTGGGTTATATTTCTTTGACCCATATTTATGTATTCGCTGTGGTTTTGACTAGATTTGACGCGCGAGGAAGTTAATATGAAAGGAAAGGGCATTGCGGACCAGTCTACAGCCGGTTAGAGGTGAGTAGTTGGTGTATATGATGGCCTGAGAGTTTAAAACCCCGTCTTATCACATTGTGATGCTATTTAGGGCATGACTCGCACCCCATGGCATGTGCAGGATTGTTTATTACTGAAGATTGTGAGTTGATCCATCCCGAACAAGAATAATTCTATATTGGCGATTGATACGCACCCTGTGTTGAATATATCTGGGCTTATTGCCATGTTTGGGGCTTTGTGTCGATCTGTAGCATCCTCAGAGGATGATTATCAATATGATAGTATCTTTTGTATAAACATTTATCTCAGTCCTGTGTTTAATCACTGTTATAAAATTCTAAGTCATTGTTCCTGAAATTAAATAACTAAAGTATATTCTTATTAATGAATTAGAAATTTGGAAAATAAATTAAAACTGATGTGTGACTCATATGCATATTGTGGACTGACTATGGATCGGGCTGCACGTCGCAACGAATGATATGAATAGGTTGCGCTTGGGCTGAAGGAGCATATCCGGAGTCTGTACACACCCCAGTGAGCACCGTCGACGTTAAATCGATCGGGCTACGCGCCGTGGTGGTCATGTGCATTGCATTCATGCATTGTTATTTGCTTGTGTTATCTGTTATTAGCTAGTGTTGATAGTTTGTAGTAAGGTGTCAGACGGTTAGATTTATCTTTACTTTGTGGCATTTTCTGGATTTCTTATCTTCATACATTTTATATGCTTATTACTCACTGACTACTTAGTACTCACACCTACTCCCTGCACCATTGTGTGCAGATTAAGGTACAACGGAGGTTTAGTTGAGCAATCTCGTTTCTAGAGTTATCAGAGTTGTTGAGGTAGCTGCTTGACGTTTGCAGGACCTCGCTACTGTTCGTATTCTAGTTTTATTTATATATATACATTTTCAGACTTGAGTATTTCGTTCAGATATTGTTATCCGGTTTTTGTGAAGATGCTCTAGACTCGTGACCCCAGATCATTTGGGAGTGTTTTATCAGTTTTCGTACTTCTCAGTATTTTCTTTCTATAAATATTGGATTATTACTCTACAAATGTTATATTCTCCCTAAATTGTTGGTTTTCAGATTTATTATTCGTTTGAGAGCAACTACTAGTCCGACTTGCCTATCTTTAGGGTTAGGCGCCATCACGATCGAGTTTGTGTCATGTCAGCTTATTGCATTTCTAAGACAGATCTCATGTGCTTTTCCTTTCAACTATTTATTACATTCATACATTTTATTGAGTTTTCTTTTCCCCTTCCCAGCAATAAAAAGCCTAAGGAGGAATCTGCCAAGCCTCACGATGGACAAGCAAAACCTCAAGATGGACCTACAACAGAAGGAGAAATTTAAAAATAGCTAGATTTACTATTGGTCATTGAAAAATAGTCAAGTTTCAAAAGTCATCAAAATTTAACTACTTTTTATGTAAAGAGAAATCTGAGCGAAAATACTATTCAAAATCTGCAAAATACGCCCCCAAATTTTACGGGAGTTCCAGGATAACTATGCTGGAACTCCTGCAAATTTTACGGGAGTTCAAGCATAATTATGCTGGAATTCCCGCATATTTTACGAGAGTTCCAGCAAGTATAATTATTCCGAATAATATACTGGAGTTTGGAGCACTGGTACTCCAGTCTCCCGCAAATTTTACAGGAGTTAGCAAAGTATATCGGTCCAGCATAATATGCCGGAGTTCATACACAAATGCACCAGAACTCCCATAAATTATAGCAAATAGTAGCTATTTTTCATTGATTTTGTAACAGTGGCTATTTTTTGATAGTCAACCATAAAAGTGGCTATGCCACACAATTTTGACTCATTTTTCCCCTTCTACTGTCAAGGCTGGGAAGCCTATGAGTGTGTTTATTTTTGCCTCTCATGTTATCAAAGGCGAAAAGGGCAAAAACGGTTTAAGGTCCGTTGGGTTTTAAGTGCAAATAAAGCGTGGGCTTTAATAAGAAAGATTTAACAGGAAAAAAAGTAAAAATATGCATGTAATCCAAGACTAATTATTATAATCATGAATGACAAATATATGGACAAAGAAATTGAGAAAAAATCACTATAAAGTGAAATATCAATTGTTTAAGGTCTACTTTTCAGGATTACACTCATTGGCAAGGAAAAGTATGCTTTAAAGCTTTGATGCGACACTAAAGCGCCTATAAAGCGATGTAAAATTTTCAACGTGTTTTGAGCCTCGATTCAGAGCTTAAGCGCGCTTTAAGCGCCTTTGACAACATTGTTTGCCTCTGTACGTAGACACAACTTTTCATGTCCTCAGTTCAGCTTTTGACATGCGTAAATTTGTGTCTTCAGGAGAGCACTGCCTACTAACGTGCTCATGCATTGGTACAGATGTGGAAAAGCAGGTGTCATAGCTCACAATGAAGTGGGGATCATAAATATTTGACGTTGAGTTTCTGCTGCTCTGGAGTAGCTTCTTTTTGCACTATCTTTTTGACGTTTTGATTTGTAATTGTCAATTGTATGGCTAATGCTAGCCTTAATTTGTTTGTATTGGAAACTTTGGTCATATACCAATGGGCAATGGAGATGGTTATATTCATCAAATCCTTTTAGATGTCTCCATGTACGCTCTATTATTATGTGTTCTTTTATTCCATATGTGCGGTGCATATTGTTTAATCAAAATATGAAATTTCGATTAAAACCAAAAAATAAAAAAAAATACTAATAATCAAGAGACCGAAAAATATAATAAGCTTTCAATAATTAGAATGAACAGTAAATAAAAATTGTATTTCAGTAGGCTTTCAATAGTTGATCGTGTCTACAATTGGTGTAACTTCCTCCTTTTATAACTGACTCTAAGAAGAAGAATGAAACATAGGTTTTAATGACATAATTATGAGTAATATATGACATTAAATAGGTCGTTACACAATCATTCTTAATAAATGTCAATTCTTTAACGTATCAAGTACTTAATGATTGAATTTGGACTTCTTCTACCTCCAGATTCATGCTTTAAATGCTTTTCGATCTATTGCCCTTGAATGTCTTGAATTGATACGGAACTCGTATCTATTTTCTCTTTGTATCATTTGTCTTTAGAATTACATTCTAACCCACTCTAAACAGGTACGGGACTCGTAGTTGAATTACGTCCCGTCTAATTTGTCTCCTCACATTTATTTATTATTTTTCGGAATAATAACCTTTTGACCATTCCACGTGTCTTGCCACGTCATATATAAAAATCTTTTTCGCAATACAGATAGTCCCCCCACTTTCCATTTATTTATCATTTAAATATTTGGGAAGTGGATTCTCATTAAAAATGGAATTTTTATCACAAAAAATATTATGTCAGTGTTGACGTTTCAATTGTCCCTTCCATTTAATGCATCACATACGTGTCACTTCTTCACTAGTTATGCGGTTCTGCATCATTTCTCTTCACTATTCACGAATAAATGGTTACCTTTATTATAGGCATTTCATCATTACTTTTCTTAGTTCACCAGTTTCTTTCCATATACTCTTTCGATTTCTTCTTCTTTAGTTATCTTTTTCATCAAGTGAGTCCTCACTTCTTCCTTCTTCTGTTTTTCTTCTGTAAAAATTTATTGAACAATGGCATCTTCACATCCTACCACAAAAAGAGTTCACATACTCGATTGTTTTCCCAATGCTCCCGCAAGACATAGAAGAGGTGGAGTAAGTGTCCCTCGTGGTACAAGATCAACACGGAGTGGCATATCTTGTTCTACCATCCCTTCTATTTCTGGTACCTCTTCTAGAGGATCTTTATCTAGCAAATCTTTTTCTAATAAAAAAGAACCTGCTGAACTCCTTTAGGAACCAATGGTAGAACAAATTGTACCGTCATATCTATCTGTTGAGCATGAAAAAGAATCTCTTTGTGAACAAATGCTGAAATTAGAAAAAGTTGATAAATACCCCTCTTTAATTACTGAACCGCTGATCCCAATCGTTCAAAAAGATTGTCGTTGGAAAGATAGTACTCCCATAGTTATTCTCAAACCTAACCAAATAATTTCATCTTATAGAGCCGGTTATTCTTGTGTTTATACTTACCCTTTCACTCTAGGATTTACTCCTGCCATTGACCCAGTCATTCTTAAATTTTGCCGTTTCTTTAAGATCTGTTTAGCTCAACTTGGTCCCCTGGTATGGAGAGCAGTGGGATGCTTAAGGTTCATATCGACCAGAGCGGATGTGAATTTTACTTTTCCTAATTTGATTCACCTCTACCATCCCAAACTCTTTCGTAATGGAGTTTTTCATTGTCTGCGAGACGTAAGGGGGTTTTGATAAACTCTAAGGATATCAACGACCGTGGCTGGTACACACGGTACGTAAGTGTTCCCACAATTGATTTGGTGGGTGGATCAAACATCCCTTGCCGGAGAAGTGGAACATGACACGGAAGTATTTCATTTCTTACCATGTCTATTTTTGATATTTTGATCTTTTATTTTTAAAGCATTTTTGTTTTGCTTTTTGATAGCTACCATGGGAGATGTGGAACTCGTCCCTGGCTTCCGTTCCTGGGTAGATGCTATTTTAAAGGCCGTACCTATAGAAGCACGTACATGGAAATCAATTTCTACCAAGCATGGCTGGAGAGTTAAAACTCATGGTATACATTTAGTATTACTTTTGCATAGAGTAAATTTTATCTTTTTGTATATCCAATCTTATATCCTTCTTATTATCAGGATTTTCTAATCGTGGGATGTCAGCTGAAGTAGCTACCGCCCTTAGAGCTTCTTCCAATGCTCCCTTGGCTCTAGGGAGGACACAAGGTGTTCTAACAAAGAGGAAATCAATTGAAGAAGATTCTGATGTTGATGAAGATGATGATACCTCTTTGACAGCTCGTCCTAGGTCTAAGAGGCGTGTGATAGTTTCTGAGAATGATATTGAAGCTTCTCCTGCTCGTACCTCCGAGCCTGTTACTATCATATCTGATGAAGAAATTGTTCCAAATGTGTCACGACCCGGATTTTCCCCCAATATCGGGATCGTGATGGCGCCTACTCGTGGTAGCTAGGCAAGCCACCGTATTCGTACTATCCTGTTTTTAACACAATTTTAATTAAATAAATGCGGAATACTTTATCGAAATGGAAATAATAAATCACACGGTAAAAATCATACTGAAATCCTCTACCCAAGACTTGGAGTCACCAACTCACGAACTACTATGGAATACTACACATAAAAGTCTGAAAGAAATATAACATAATTCTGTTTGTCTCGGAACAAAGAGACTACAGCTAATAACATAAATAAAGAAAGAGACGCCGGGCCTGCGGACGTCTGCAAGCTACCTCGGTCTCAAATGTGATCAACTCCCACGCAATCTATTTACTGCTGCTGCTGCTCCTGATCGTAACCTGGACCTGCGCAAAAACGCACAGAAGTGTAGCATCAGCACAACCGACCCCATGTGCTGGTAAGTGCCTGGCCTATCCCGGCGAAGTAGTGACAAGCCTAGGACCAGACACTCACATAAACCTGTGCAATTCAATATATATATGTGTACCACAAAATAACAAGAAATAATCAAGTAATAACACAATAAGAAATATCTTAAAGAATTCAACAATTAACCACAGTTAATAATTTCACAAAGAAAACAAAGTATAATGTAAACACGAATTATATCACTTCAAGAAATAGCAAGCAATTGCACGGCATCACCCTTCGTGCTTTTACTCTCATCCTCACCAAATAAACAAATAAAGTACACGGCATCACCCTTCGTGCTTTTACTCTCATCCTCACATCCATAGTACGGCATGATCCTTCGTACATGGTTCAATAACAGGGCACGGCATGATCCTTCGTGCATAATCAATAAATAAACATGGCACGGCATTAACCTTCGTGCATAAATAAATAAACATGGCACGGCATCACCCTTCGTGCATTATCACTCTTCCTCACCCAAATAACAATCACGGGTTAAGGGGAGAGAAAGAAACAACAATTCATAAATCGTCCCATCAAGGGCAATCAATAATTATCTTCACAACAAGTCCCAACAAGGGAGAACAATAACGATTCACCTGTAATATATCTCAAAATATCATTTTCCAACGACTCACGGTCATACTAGACGCCAGTGTATGGATGCTCGTCACCATAGCCCATACACCGCACTCGATCACATAACACATAACACATAATCCTATTCCCTCAAGCTAGGATAGAACAAACACTTACCTCGAATGCTTATGAGCAATTCACTCCGTGGAAATGTCTTTTCTTTCAATTTGGCTCCAATCCAACCGTATCTA
The DNA here is from genome assembly GCA_032618575.1 of Nicotiana noctiflora. Taxonomy (NCBI): domain Eukaryota; kingdom Viridiplantae; phylum Streptophyta; class Magnoliopsida; order Solanales; family Solanaceae; genus Nicotiana; species Nicotiana noctiflora. The sequence continues at coordinate 854,163 of JASVEL010013098.1, forward strand.
TACACAATTGATTTAATATCATCAATTTTACTCAACAAAACTAATTCTTAAGACCAAATACAACTTTTACAACATCCTGCCCGGAATAGTGAATTTCAACCCCGGGCCCACATGGTCGGAATTCGGGGTTATGACCAAAATCCGGTTACCCATTCCCCCACGAGTTCATATATATGATTTGTTTCAAAATTGGACCTCAATTCGAGGTCCAATTCCCCAATTTATGAAAAACCCTATTTTCTAACAAAAACAAGAATTTTACCATGAAAATCTTTGATTTCTTATGAAAAACATGTTTAATGATGTTAGGAATTGAAAGAATTAAGTAAAAAGTGACTTACAATCGTTTTGATGAAGAAGAAATCCTTGAAGAATCGCAAATGGGTGTTTTGGTTTTGTAAAATGTGAAGAAATGATCTGAAATTCGTGTTTTTCAGGTCTCTGTGTTCGCATTTGCGAACATGGGTTCGCAATTGCGAACCCCGACCAATTTCTTGAGTTTGAAAATTAAGCTAAGGGTGGGAAGTTCGCATTTGCGAACTTTTCTTCGCATTTGCGAAGCCAAGGCAAAACTGGGAAGTTCGCATTTGCGAACTATTGTTCGCAATTGCGAACACGGGCTAAATATGGGGAGGTTCGCATTTGCGAACTATTGTTCGCATTTGCGAACCCAGGCAGAATAGTGGCGAGTTCGCATTTGCGAACTATAGTTCGCATTTGCGAACATAGGCACAATAGGGGGGAGTTCGCATTTGCGAACTATTGTTCGCATTTGCGAACTCTGCAGAATAGTGGGGAGTTCGCATTTGCGAACTATTGTTCGCATTTGCGAACTCTGCAGACCAGTTGGAGACAGCAACTTCTAACATGAAAAATTGATCTCGTGGCCTATCCAAAGTTCACCCGAGCCCTCGGGGCTCCAAACCAAATATGCACATAACCTCAAAAACACATTATAAACTTGTTCGTGCGATCACATCGCCAATATCACCTCGTTTTCATCAAATCAAGCCTCAAATGCATGATTTTCATACCTTTAGTTTTCAAAACTTTCAAACTTGGGACTCAAGGTCCAAATCATCTCAAACGACATCCAAATGTCACCAAACTTTACAGAAATCACATATATAATATTTAAGATTTGTACCGGGCGTCGGAACCAAAATACGAGCCCGATACCAAGGTCAATTAATTTATTTCCTTTAATAATTGCATCAAAAACAATTTCACATAAAAATTCATAACTTGGGCTCTAGGCCTCGAATTCGACTCCGGACGCATGTCCAAGTTCCATATTTTCCTACGGACCTCTCGGGACCATCAAATCTCGGGTCCGGATCCGTTTACCAAAAATGTTGACCGAAGTCAACCATATCAATATTAATATCATTTTTATCCAAATTTCTCATAAAATTCATATTTTCTATCACAAAATCTTTTCGGCTACATGCTCGGATCGTGCACGTAAATCGAGGCAACATAGAATGAGGTTTTCAAGGCCTCAGAAGCTCGAAATGATTAATTGAATAAGTGATGACCCTTTGGGTCGTCACAATCTCCACCTCTAAAACAACCGTTCGTCCTCGAACGGGCAAAAGAAAGAAGTACCTGAGTCAGGAAACAAGTGTGGGTAGCGGCTCCGCATATCAGACTCGGACTCCCAGGTCGATGCCTCAGGAGGCTGACCTCTCCACTGAACACGTACAGAAGGATAACTCTTCGACCTCAGCTGTCGAAACTGCCGGTCTAGAATGGCTACCGGCTCCTCCTCGTAAGATAGATCATTGTCCAATTGGACAGTACTGTAGTCTAACACATGTGTGGGATCACCGTGGTATCTCCGAAGCATAGATACATAAAAAACTGGATGCACGGCTGATAAGCTAGGCGGCAAAGCTAATCTGTAAGCCACCCCTCCCACTCTGTCTAGAATCTCAAATGGACCAATATACCTAGGGCTGAGCTTGCCCTTCTTTCCGAACCTCATCACGCCCTTCATAGGCGACACCCGAAGCAATACTCGTTCACCAACCATGAAATCTACATCTCGCACCTTGCGATCCGCATAAGTATTTTGCCTAGACTGAGCTGAACGCAATCTCTCCTGAATAGTCTTGACCTTATCTAAGGCCTCCTGAACTAAATCTGTACCCAACAACCGAGCCTCTCCCGGTTCAAACCATCCAACTGGTGATCGACATCGCCTACCATACAACGCCTCATACGGAGCCATCCGGATGCTAGATTGGTAGCTGTTATTGTAGGCGAACTCTGCTAATGGTAGAAACTGATCCCACGAGCCTCCGAAATCAATAACACAGGCTCGAAGCATGTCCTTAGAATCTGAATAGTCCTCTCGGACTGGCCATCCGTCTGAGGATGAAATGCTGTACTCAACTGAACCTGGGTGCCTAACTCCCGCTGGACCGCTCTCCGGAACCGCGAGGTAAACTGCGTTCCCCGATCAGAGATAATAGATACTGGCACCCCATGGAGACGAACAATCTCCCTAATGTAAACCTCCGCTAACCTCTCCGACGAGTAGGAGACAGATACTGGAATAAAGTGTGCTGATTTGGTCGGCCTATCAACAATGACCCAAATAGCATCAAATTTCCTCCGAGTCAAAGGAAGTCCAGTAACGAAGTCCATAGTGATCCGCTCCCATTTCCACTCGGGAATTTCAATCCTCTGGAATACACCACTAGGTCTCCGGTGCTCATATTTCACCTGCTGACAATTTAGACACCGAGCGACATACGCAACGATATCTTTCTTCATTCTGTGCCACCAATAGTGCTGCCGTAAGTCATGATACATCTTCGCGGCGCCTGGGTGAATAGAATACCGTGAACTGTGGGCCTCTGCTAAGATCAACTCTCGAATCCCTTCGACATTGGGCACACAAACTCGACCATGCAATTTCAATACCCCATCATCATCTAGGTTTACCTGTGTGGCACCTCCCCGTTGTACTGTATCTCTCAACTCACGCAAATGAGGATCATCAAATTGCCTCTCACGGATACGCTCTAATAAGGAAGAACGAGCGACCGTGCAGGCTAACACTCTGCTAGGCTCAGAAATGTCTAATCTCACGAACCGGTTGGCTAAGGCCTGGACATCTAGAGCTAATGGTCTCCGATTGACCGGAATATATGCAAGACTACCCATGCTGGCATACTTTCTACTCAATGCATCGGCCACCACATTGGCCTTACCTGGGTGATATAATATAGTAACATCATAGTCTTTTAGAAACTCTAACCATCTCCGCTGTCGTAGATTCAACTCCTTCTGCTTGAACAAGTACTGTAGGCTTTTGTGATCAGTGTACACCTCACATGTCACACCATATAGATAATGCCTCCAGATCTTTAAGGCATGAACCACCGCTGCTAATTCAAGATCATGAACTGGATAATTCTTCTCATGTATCTTTAACTGCCTCGAAGCATAAGCGATAACCTTACCATCCTGCATCAATACCGCTCCAAGCCATGTACGAGATGCGTCACAATAAACTGTATAAGGCCCTGTACCTGTAGGTAGTACCAACACTGGTGCGGTGGTCAAGGCTGTCTTGAGCTTCTGAAAGCTCGCCTCACACTCCTCTGACCACTGAAACTGGACACCCTTCCGGGTCAACCTGGTCATCGGGGCTGCAATAGAAGAAAACCCCTCTACAAATCGACGGTAGTAACCTGCTAATCCCAAGAAACTCCGGATCTCAATCACTGAAGCTGGTCGAGGCCAATTCTGGACTGCCTCAATCTTCTTTGGGTCTACCTGAATACCTTCCACCGATACAATGTGACCCGGAAATGCTACCGAACTCAGCCAGAACTCACATTTAGAAAATTTGGCATATAGCTGGTTATCTTTCAGAGTCTGAAGAACCACTCTGAGGTGCTGCTCGTGCTCTTCCTGGCTGCGGGAGTACACCAGGATGTCATCTATGAAGACTATCACGAACAGATCTAAGTAAGGCCTGAATACTCGATTCATCAACTCCATGAATGCTGCTGGGGCATTGGTCAACCCAAAGGACAAGACCAAGAACTCATAATGCCCATATCTAGAGCGAAAGGCTGTCTTAGGAACGTCAGCCGCCCTGATCTTCAGCTGATGGTAGCCTGATCTCAAGTCTATCTTAGAGAATACCCTCGCTCCCTGGAGTTGGTCAAACAAATCATCAATCCTCGGCAGTGGATATTTATTTTTGATAGTCACCTTGTTTAACTGCCGGTAATCAATACACATCCGCATCGAGCCATCCTTCTTCTTTACAAATAACACAGGTGCTCCCCGGGGGAAACACTGGGCCTGATAAAGCCCTTCTCAAGAAGGTCCTGCAACTGATCTTTCAACTCTTTTAGTTCCGGTGGGGCCATACGATAGGGTGGAATAGAGATGGGCTGAGTGCCCGGTGCCAGATCAATACAGAAATCAATATCCCTGTCGGGTGGCATGCCCGGCAGGTCTGAAGGAAAAACCTCAGGAAACTCCCGTGCAATAGGGACTGAATCAATGGAAGGAACTTCTGCGCTGGAATCACAAACATAAGCCAAATAAGCTAGACACCCCTTCTCGACCATACGTCGAGCCTTAACATAAGAAATAACAGTGCGAACGGAGTGGCTTGAGGTACCCTTCCACTCTAATCGGGGTGATTCTGGCAAGGCTAAGGTCACCGTCTTAGCATGGCAATCAAGAATAGCATGGTATGGGGACAACCAGTCCATCCCCAATATGACATCAAAATCTACCATATCCAAAAGCAACAGATCGACACGGGTCTCAAGACCCCCAAATATAACTACGCACAAACGGTGCACCCGATCGACTACAATGGAGTCACCCACTGGCGTAGCCACATAAACTGGAATATCCAGAGCATAGCTGGGCACAGCCAAATACGGTGCGAAGTAGGAAGACACATAGGAATACGTAGATCTAGGGTCAAATAATACTGCAGCACCTCTGCCACACACAAGAATAGTACCTGTAATCACAGCATCTGATGCCTCTGCCTCTGGCCTGGCTGGTAAAGCATAGAATCGGGGATCCGCACCTCCCCTCTGAGCTGCGTCTCTAGGACGACCATCAACTGGCTGACCTCTACCTCTGGCTGGACGGTCTCCACCTCTACGGTCTCGACCTCCACCTCTATAATCTCTACCCCGCCTCTGGCTGGCTGGGCAGGCTGAGGGTCAGCTGGGGCCTGAATCATAGGACGAGGACCTCGCTGCTGAGAGTTGCCCGCTGCTAGAGGGCAATTCCTGATAATATGACCTGGGTCACCACAACCGTAGCAACTCTTAGACTGATAGGGCTGCTGGCCCTGACGACCTGAATGGCCTCCACGAACACTCTGAAGAGGCTGAGCATTAATAGGAAGCTGGTCTGAATGATGCCCACGAGAACCACGATCACCTGATCCACCCTGTGAAGCCTGAAGGGCGGAATGAAAAGGCCTGGAGGACTGGCCTCTATCAAAGGATTCTCTGCTACCAGAGGAAGAACCACCAAACCTGCCTGAATGACGAGGCCTTTTATCTGAAGAATAACCGCCTCCCCTAGTAAGAGCCATCTCAACTCTGCGTGCTGCATTAGCTGCCTCCTGAAATGATATGTCACTCCCCACGCCCATAGCCATCCGGAGTCTAATCGGATGATTAAGCCCATCTATAAACTTGCGGACCCTCTCCCGCTCAGTGGGAAGTATCACCACTGCATGACGAGCCAAGTCGATAAATCTCGTCTCATACTGTGTAACTGTCATAGTGCCCTGATGGAGGCGCTCAAACTGCCTCCGAAGTAAATCCCGCTGAGTAGCAGGGAGAAACTTCTCCATAAATAGTTCCGCAAACTGGTCCCATGATAAAGCTGGGGACCCTGCTGGTCGAGTCAAGCAATAATCTCTCCACCAAGTCTTGGCGGATCCTGCAAGTCTGAAGGTACAGAAATCAACTCCGTTTGTCTCCACGATCCCCATAGTCTTGAGAATCTCATGGCAACTGAATAAAAAGTCCTGAGGATCCTCTGATGCGGCTCCACTGAATGTAGTGGTAAATAGCTTGGAGAACCGATCAAGCCTCCATAATGAATCGGAAGTCATGGCCGCTCCATCGCCGGCATGAGCTGTGGTACCTGACTGAGTGGCCACAGCTGGCTGAATTACTGGTGCCTGAGGCTGAGGAGCTACTGGCTCCGGAGTATGAGCAATAGGAGTCTGGGCCCCTCCTCCAGCCTGAGAAGTGGCTGGGGCAACTGATAATAAACCCGCTCTGGCAATGCTGTCCATGAATCCCGCTATTCTGACCAAAGCATCCCGGAGATCCGGGGTAAATAAAGCCTCTCCTAGGACCTGAGCTGGGCCCACTGGAGCTGCTGGAATCGGAACCTCCTCGTCAATCTCAATATGAGGCTCCACCTCCGGAGTAGCTGCCTGGGGCTGAGCTCTACCCCTACCACGGCCTCTGATACGGCCTTGGCCCCTGCCCCTCACGGGAGCTGTCTGGGGCTCGGGCTGCTGGTCAGCGGACGAAGAAGCGCGTGTCCTTACCATCTGCGAAAGGACAGAATAGAAATTCAATCATTAATTGAGGAACAAGTCGCACGACAAGAAAGAACAAATGAGAGACTTTTTCCTAACTCAATAGACTCTGGAGGACAAGTACGGACGTCTCCGTACCTACCTCTCAAACTCTACTAAGCTTGTTCGTGAGTGGTGAGACCTATGTAACCTAGAGCTCGATACCAACTTGTCACGACCCGGATTTTCCCCCAATATCGGGATCGTGATGGCGCCTACTCGTGGTAGCTAGGCAAGCCACTGTATTCGTACTATCCTGTTTTTAACACAATTTTAATTAAATAAATGCGGAATACTTTATCGAAATGGAAATAATAAATCACACGGTAAAAATCATACTGAAATCCTCTACCCAAGACTTGGAGTCACCAACTCACGAACTACTATGGAATACTACACATAAAAGTCTGAAAGAAATATAACATAATTCTGTTTGTCTCGGAACAAAGAGACTACAACTAATAACATAAATAAAGAGAGAGACGCCGGGCCTGCGGACGTCTGCAAGCTACCTCGGTCTCAAATATGATCAACTCCCACGCAATCTATTTACTGCTGCTGCTCCTCCTGATCGTAACCTGGACCTGTGCAAAAATGCACAGAAGTGTAGCATCAGCACAACCGGCCCCATGTGCTGGTAAGTGCCTGGCCTATCCCGGCGAAGTAGTGACAAGCCTAGGACCAGACACTCACATAAACCTGTGCAATTCAATATATATATGTGTACCACAAAATAACAAGAAATAATCAAGTAATAACACAATAAGAAATATCTTAAAGAATTCAACAATTAACCACAGTTAATAATTTCACAAAGAAAAAAAAGTATAATGTAAACACGAATTATATCACTTCAAGAAATAGCAAGCAATTGCACGGCATCACCCTTCGTGCTTTTACTCTCATCCTCACCAAATAAACAAATAAAGTACATGGCATCACCCTTCGTGCTTTTACTCTCATCCTCACATCTAAAGTACGGCATGATCCTTCGTACATGGTTCAATAACAGGGCACGGCATGATCCTTCGTGCATAATCAATAAATAAACATGGAACGGCATTAACCTTCGTGCATAAATAAATAAACATGGCACGGCATCACCCTTCGTGCATTATCACTCTTCCTCACCCAAATAACAATCACCAGTTAAGGGCAGAGAAAGAAACAACAATTCATAAATCGTCCCATCAAGGGCAATCAATAATTATCTTCACAACAAGTCCCAACAAAGGAGAACAATAACGATTCACCTGTAATATATCTCAAAATATCATTTTCCAATGACTCACGGTCATACTAGACGCCAATGTATGGATGCTCGTCACCACAGCCCATACACCGCACTCGATCACATAACACATAACACATAATCCTATTCCCTCAAGCTAGGATAGAACAAACAACTTACCTCGAATGCTTATGAGCAATTCACTCCGTGGAAATGTCTTTTCTTTCAATTTGGCTCCAATCCAACCGTATCTATACACAATTGATTTAATATCATCAATTTTACTCAACAAAACTAATTCTTAAGACCAAATACAACTTTTACAACATTCTGCCCGGAATAGTGAATTTCAACCCCGGGCCCACATGGTCGGAATTTGGGGTTATGACCAAAATCCGGTTACCCATTCCCCCACGAGTTCATATATATGATTTGTTTCAAAATCGGACCTCAATTCGAGGTCCAATTCCCCAATTTATGAAAAACCCTATTTTCTAACAAAAACAAGAATTTCACCATGAAAATCTTTGATTTCTTATGAAAAACATGTTTAATGATGTTAGGAATTGAAAGAATTAAGTAAAAAGTGACTTACAATCGTTTTGATGAAGAAGAAATCCTTGAAGAATCGCAAATGGGTGTTTTGGTTTTGTAAAATGTGAAGAAATGACTGAAATTCGTGTTTTTCGGGTCTCTGTGTTCGCATTTGCGAACATGGGTTCGCAATTGTGAACCCCGACCAATTTCTTGAGTTTGAAAATTAAGCTAAGGGTGGGAAGTTCGCATTTGCGAACTTTTCTTTGCATTTGCGAAGCCAAGGCAAAACTGGGAAGTTCGCATTTGCGAACTATTGTTCGCAATTGCGAACACAGGCTAAATATGGGGAGGTTCGCATTTGCGAACTATTGTTCGCATTTGCGAACCCAGGCAGAATAGTGGCCAGTTCACATTTGCGAACTATAGCTCGCATTTGCGAACACAAGCACAGTAGGGTCAAGTTCGCATTTGCGAACTATTGTTCGCATTTGCGAACTCAGGCACAATAGGGGGGAGTTCGCATTTGCGAACTATTGTTCGCATTTGCGAACTCTGCAGAATTGTTCGCATTTGCGAACTCTGCAGAATAGTGGGGAGTTCGCATTTGCGAACTCTGCAGACCAGTTGCGGACAGCAACTTCTAACATGAAAAATTGATCTCGTGGCCTATCCAAAGTTCACCCGAGCCCTCGGGGCTCCAAACCAAATATGCACATAACCTCAAAAACACATTATGAACTTGTTCGTGCGATCACATCGCCAATATCACCTCGTTTTCATCAAATCAAGCCTCAACTGCATGATTTTCATACCTTTAGTTTTCAAAACTTTCAAACTTTGGACTCAAGGTCCAAATCATCTCAAACGACATCCAAATGTCACCAAACTTTACAGAAATCACATATATAATATTTAAGACTTGTACCGGGCGTCGGAACCAAAATACGAGCCCGATACCAAGGTCAATTAATTTATTTCCTTTAATAATTGCATCAAAAACAATTTCACATAAAAATTCATAACTTGGGCTCTAGGCCTCGAATTCGACTCCGGACGCATGTCCAAGTCCCATATTTTCCTACGGACCTCTCGGGACCATCAAATCTCGGGTCCGGATCCGTTTACCAAAAATGTTGACCGAAGTCAACCATATCAATATTAATATCATTTTTATCCAAATTTCTTATAAAATTGATATTTTCTATCACAAAATCTTTCCGGCTACATGCTCGGATCGTGCACGTAAATCGAGGCAACATAGAATGAGGTTTTCAAGGCCTCAGAAGCTCGAAATGATTAATTGAATAAGTGATGACCTTTTGGGTCGTCACAAAATGACACTCCTGAATCTACTCAACGCCTTATCATTGAAGGTTTTGAGTGTGGTAATTTTGGTCCGGTTTTGGAGGAAACCCTTCCTTCAAATTTTGTTTATGTTCCTCCTGTTTCCCCTGTCAATTCAAGTGCTATTCCTGCTACCACTTCCATTCCTATTTCCTTACCAACCTCTGCCCCGTACCTGTTTCAACCTTTTTAAATTTGGTTGTTTTCACCTCCTCTACCGTACCTCCTTCTATAGTTCCCTCTTCTTTTGTTAGTCATGTGGAAGAAAGTTCCAGCAACAGAAGCATGTCTATGAGGAGCGTGACACTTGAGGTTCCGACTAACAGAAGTCTTTAGAGGAAATCAGGTGGGCGAATGTTTGGCTCGAACCCTTAATCGGGGGAAGTAGAGAAAAGGAAAATGGACAGTCATAGTTTTTTAACTTTAATGAACGATATAGTTCGTAGTACTTTGAAGGTATTTTCCTTTCCACCATCCTTTTTAGAAAGAAATTTTACTTTTAATTTCTACTTATATATAGACCCTTTTTTTTTACAGGCTAATCTTATAGGTACGAAACTTATGGGAAGAGTTTCTCTTTTGGAAAAGAAAGCTCATGAAGCTGACCGATCTATTCATGAAGCTGAAAAGAAAGCTAGGGAAGCTGATATTAAAGCAAATAGTTGCCAAGAGCAACTAAAGAATGATCAGAAAAAGATAAAGGATTTACAAGAGAACAATCATAATTTGGAGCAATAAAAACAAACTTTAACTTCTGAATTAGACGGAGTCAAGGCTTCTTTCAGCAAGGTGGAGAAGGAGAAAAAGCGCCAGGAATGTTCTTTTTCCGAACAATTATCTAAGTCAACTGAGGAGATTAGAGAAATTAAAGTTCTGTTGAGAAAGAAAGAAGAACACGCGGGAGAGTTAGTATAAAACTTATCTCAGGCTCAGGCTGATTTGCAAGTTTCTTCTAATAAGGTACGTGCCTTAGTAGACTCTCGTGCCTCTCTTGAAGCCACCCTTAATGCCACTTTGAATGAAAATCAAAGATTGAAAAATGATATCACCTTGTGGAAAAAGACTATGCTGTTCTTGAGGAGAGTTTTGATTCTGAGGTGAGCTGGGCTTTCCTAAATTCTCGCCGTGATGCTTTAATGGAGGCTAGCCAAGAAGATTTTGATTTGCAATCAGAGTTAGCCAAGGTCTTAAACACCATTGAGATGACTCAACAACCACTTGACTTTGCTTCTCCCACAGATGATACCCCGTGGCTAGTGATACCCCCAAAGATGAAGGTGCTTCTACTGAAGTTGACAATATTGTAATCCAAGCCCCTGAGGATCAGCCCATAGAAATCGAGGCTCCCGTGACTCCTGCTTCTTTTAACAATCCCAGCATCCCAACTGTTGCTACTTCCCTAGGAGTTGACTCAGTGCCTATAATTTCTCCAGACAAGGAAATTATCTCAACAGTTTCAGAAAAACCCACACCTCCAGGAGCGAGTTGAGTATTTTAGTTTTTGAATTTTAAAGAACTTTATGGAATTAGTCCCCAGTTTACATTAATGGGGGTTTGTAAAGATTTTCTATTTTATAAAGATTTTTTGTTGAATATTTTTTAAGTTAGGAAGTTTTATAAGTACTCATTTGAATATTATTCTTGCCTATTTTCTTATTTAGGACTTATAGAATAATTTAGCATTTTTATTGTTTTATTCTTGCCTATTTTCTTATTTAGGACTTATAGAATAATTGTTTTTGAAAATGCTTTATGATCCATCTCATGGAATATCACCATGAGGTTTTAAAAAAGAGAGGGCCCTTTTGTGTATATCGACACTTAATGAAGAAGATGTCTCAACTTCATAATGGTGTTAGAATACGATGAAAGAAATAGGAAACACATGTTTTTTGTATAAAATAACTTGGACAAGTTTTTATTCATGAACTTGAGAAAAGTTTTGAATAATACATGTGTTGTGGTACGTCTATAACTTCCTCGCAACTGGTTTTCGTGTAACAGATTTCTTAATATAAAATATACAAAGTTTTTTTTATTACAACATGTTTTAGCACATAACCATAACCCTATCTTTATATACTTAGAAAGGGTTTGGAAAGTGTTTACAACGTTGAAAAATGTTTTATGTAAAGTAACATTGAAAAATGTTGTATACGTAGCTATTCACAGCTGAATCTTGATATATGGCACTTCGTAGTTGAATTTGGTCCGCTTTTACTTGAACTCCCGTATCTATTTTCCTTTACGGACCCACTTTTATTTTTCTGCACGAAGCTATATATACTGTATAGTCCTCCAAGTGTTTGAGCGTTGAAGAATGAAGCCTTGAATACTTGGTTATTACTCATACGCTGGCCCTTTTCGTGAAACAGAAAATATGCAGGACTCGAAGGTACAATTTTAGATGAAGACTGTCTACCCGTATGTATTTCCATCAGATTGATATAACCTTAGGCTTAGAATTTAAGACTATTCTATTTTGCCATGCAGGTTGTGTTTCATCATTTGTCACGGGTTCAGATTTTTGCCTAGCATCTAAAATTGTTAGTAAAATCTTAACAAATTAAAAGAAAAATAATTTAGCATGAAGATACCTGAACATGTCTACCTCTTTTAAAGCAACATTTTTTTAGCGCAAAGTCCCCATTTTTTAAGAATCTGGGATTTTATTGCTTTTGTTCTTTCCTGGCTATTACAGTCCCCATTATTATATGACAAACTTGAGAGATTGTTCTTGGCCATAATCTGGTTTATACCAAGTTCCTGTTCCAAATATTTTTTTATATGAATCATCACTAAATAAGATTCATGTTCATGGGTTTAGAAATAAAGTTTCAATTTCCTAAATGCCATGATTAAAACAACTTTTTATGATTGTGGATATCATGTCTTTGAATTTAACAAAATATCACTTATATTCCACATATGAGACTGTTTACTCGAACTTAGAGAGTGCTTACCGTAACTTCAGATAATAAAGTGCTTACTGTAGCTTTCGATAATAATAAATGGATAGCTTTTCACGTACCGTTGATCCTTCCAAGTTGACCCAATTTCATAATTTTCTTCGTGCTTCACATAATCTGCCTTCCTTACTTTTTATGGTTACTCAAGATGGACATCCGGTGTTGTCCCTATTATTTCAACATGTGGCCAAACAAAATAATCTTCATTAGTTTTTAATAATTCAATTAACTTACCTCTCGTATCTGAACTCAAGTTGGCTCCCACGTGAATTTTTCGTTCAGGCCACTGTTCAAATAGTATCACAGGCTCGAACTCCTCAGTTGATATTTCGTCGCCTTCTCCCTCCTCAGGTTTTTGAATTATACCAGATTTTGAGTTAAAACCTGACTTTTCTTGATTACCTAGATGTTGATCCGAATTTCTTTCGATGTTGTATACGTCACCTGCACTTGATACAATATTAACGCTTCAGGATATATGTTGTTCCCCATGAATTTGGCGGATTCCCCGTGGCGTTGGGAATTTCATGACTTGATGAATGGTTGATGGGACAGTGCCCATATCATGAATCCACGGTCTTCCCATGATTATATTATATGGCATTTCCACATCTACTACCTGAAATTTGGTATTTTTCTCAATACCCTCTGCAAAAGCTGTTAGGTTTACCTCTCCTTTAGTTAGTATGCTGGAGTTATTGAATCCTGATAAAGTATGCGCCTTTGGAATCATCTTATCCTCCATTTGCATCTCCCGCAATAACCTTAGTAGGATGATATTTGCCGGACTTCCTAGATCAATCAAAACTCTTTTTATTTTAATACCATGTACGAGTAAAGATATTACGAGCGCATCATTATGGGGGTGATCATGATCACTCCTTCCATGTCTGTGTCATCATAAGCGATAACTTCATCTTCCAAAGTCTGGCGTGTACATTTCCCAGGCATGATTGGGAGTTTAGAAACTTTGTTGGAAGCTGGATATGCTACCTCATATATACCTTCTCCCCCGCTTATAACATTCACGGTTCTCTTGGGTGATGGGGCTTTTGGTGGTTCTTGTCTATTTTTCATGTAGGCCTGCTTTCCTTTCTCACTAAATAACTCAATGAGATAGCCATGTTTCAATAGATGATCTACTTCACTCTGTAAAAATCGGCATTCTGATGTCTTATGCCCGTGATCATTATGAAATTCACACCACTGATATGGATTACGTTTCTTTGGATTTGAACGCATCTCCTTCGGCCACGTACCTTATCCCTCATGCCTCTCAAAACAGCTACCAGCTCGGAGGTGGTAACATTGAAATTATATCCACCGAATCTTGCCTTCAAACTTCCATATTCATCAAATGGCTCCTGCCTGTTTCTATCATTTATCAATCTTGAGAAAGAACTGGATTCCCTGCTCCTTGATTTTTGATCATATCGTTGATTTTCTTGTTTCGTTCTTGAATCTTTTCCCGAAGGGCCCAAATATGGATCATATCTATTCTTACTTGATCTCTTTTCGGTTTCGGACCTCCTGGATCTGCTCCTTTCATCATGGGAATGTTGGAGTACGGTATTTTCTTCAATTCTGAGTTTTGTACTATACCCGTTATAAACACCATTCCATGTTTTTGCAGGAAATTCACAAAGGCTTTCTTTAAGCTTTCTTGTGGCCTCCGTGCTTTTGTCATTCAAATTACTTGCAAATGCTATTGCAGCCCAATTATATAGTACCTGAGGTAAAGTCATTCGTTCACGTTGAAACCTATCAATGAAATCTCTGAGTAACTCCGTGTCTGACTGTTTAATTTTGAAAATGTCCTCTATTCTTTTTTCAACCTTTTGTGCTCCTGAGTGCGCTTTTATAAAAGAATCTGCAAGCTCAGCAAAAGAATTAATAGAATTTTCAGGTAAGAGAGAAGACAAGGTTAGTGCTCCCTTTGTAAGTGTCTCTCCGAATTTTTTGACCAATACACACTCAATTTCCTGCTTGGTTAAATCATTCCTCTTAACGCCCGTAGTAAATGCAGTCACATGATCTCGAGGGTCGGTTGTACTGTCATATTTTGAAATATCAGGCATTTTAAACTTCTTTGGAATGGGAAGAGGAGCTACACTTGGCTTCCAAGGTTGTTGAGAATATTTATCGGCATCAATCCCCTTGATTATTGGAGGAACTCCCGGTATTTGCTCAATTTATTTGCTTTGTTCCTTGAGTTGTGTCTGCAAGGTTAGTACCATATTTTATAAATAAGAGTTATTTTCATTACCTGTATCCATTTCTCGTGGTCCACTGGGGGATCCTTTATTTGTGTTATCGAGACCAGAACGAGGATTCTCCAGTGTATTTTTATTGGGAGTAGGAGTGAGTGGCGAAGAAGGCAACCGACTAACTAAACTTTGGAGAGCTTGATTAACTCGTGCATCAATTATCCTCTGATGTTCTGGCCCTTCAAAGTGTTCTGACTGCTCTTGTTCGTCAGCATGTGATATAGGTACATGAGTACCCTCGTGAGACTGGCGTGGCGAGGCTTGAGGGGAAGGAACTAAGTTATCATTGTTCAAATCCCCTTGAGCGTGAGGGATCTGGTTTTCAACAACATTGTTGTTGTTGTTGTTGTTTGACATGATGTTAGCCACAAGTCAAGTGTGTAAGCTTTGGAAAGAATAGATTAACAAATTCCCGGTAACTGAACCAATTTGTTTAATCAAAATATGAAATTTCGATTAAAACCACAAAATAATAGAAAAATCGGGTTACTGATAATCAAGAGATCGAAAATAATAAGCTTTCAATAATTAGAATGAACAGTAAATAAAAATTATATTTCAGTAGGCTTTCAATAGTTGATCGTGTCTACAATTGGTATAACTTCCTCCTTTTATAGCTAACTCTAGGTAGAAGAATGAAACCTAAGTTTTAATGACATAATTATGAGTCATAAATGACATTAAATATGTCGTTACACAATCATTCTTATTAAATGTCAATTCTTCAATGTATCAGTACTTAATGATTGAATTTGGACTACTTTCTGCCTCCAAATCCATGCTTTAAATGTTTTTTTATCCGTTGCCCTTGAATGTCTTGAATTGATACCGAACTCGTATCTATTTACTCTTTGTATCCTTTGTCTTTAGAATTAATTCCAACCCACTCTAAACAGGTACGGGACTCGTAATTGAATTACGCCCCGTGTCTAATTTGTCTCCGCGCATTTATTTATTATTTTTCGGAATAATAACCTTTTGACCATTCCACGTGTCTTGCCACATCATATATATATATATATATATATATATATATATATATATATATATATATATATATATATATATATATATATATATATATATATATATAAAAGTTTTTCCCAATACACATATATTACACACAACACGCACACAAGACTCAGAAAGTGATGCTGCTATAATGCTTCTGTTCTTAATTCTGTTATTATTTTTTATGTTTATAACCATAGCGATATGGATAAAAGATAAAAGGCGGTAGAAAGCGTGTGCAATAGGTAATAAGTTATCAGGAACAAAAATTCGAAACTCATCCAGGTCTATTGATGCGGTCGCTATTCGTAATTTCTTTTGGCTCTCGGTTTGGTGTCTTCTATTAGTGCTCTAACTCATAGGTTTGGTCAAGTATTTTTTTATAGGTTGTTAATTCTTCAACTAGAGACCAAATCCGAGTTAACTTGCTTCAAACCTTCCAAGTAGCTTCAGACACGTGGTCTTAGGTTTCGACATGGATTTTTGTGTAAATGGTTCAGTTTCCATTAGCCCATTGGTATAAAATTTGCTCTCGCAATGGTGTGATAGTGCTCTACCAATGGAGATTTTGATTTAGGTGCTCTTTCTGTACATGTGTAACCTTAACATATTTACAATTGTACCGTAATTTGGCAAAATAGGATAGATAATATAACATAAGAATAATTGCACAATAAAATGATTAAAAGGAGTCACGAAGCATTATCTTGGATTTTTTTGTAAACGAAATTGAATGATTATATGGTCAGGTTGGCGCCTGCAGGTTTTGTTTTTATTTTCTCCTTATAACCATACCATAATTATATAAACACTTAATTCTCTAAGATGGACCATTATTGTTATCTGCAAAAAACTCGAGTTCATCAACTTCATTAAACTACATATTAATGAGGTTAACTTCTGTGGCAGTACTTGCAAAAACATAGTTAAACAACAAATGGAGCTAGAATGGACCATGGGACCTAGTGTTAGCCCCTAATTTTGAGACGTCACGGATGTCGAGTAGTTTCAATCTTGAGACGTGACAGATGCCACGTAGTTTCAATGCCAAGGGCTTGTACATTGCACCATTGTCACGACCCCAAATCCGGTCGTGATGGCGCCCAGCACATTGCTAAGCCAGCCCTGACCAATCAATATCAACAACGGAGCTAGAAGCTCTCTTTAACCCATTTAAGCATTTCAAAATATGAAACAATAGTAATACTTATACCAAGAGCGGGGAGATCAAGTCCCAAAATATACTAACTCCCATAGACCGAAGGGTCAAGAGTCATGAGCCTCTACTGAACATGAGTGTATAAAGGTTTACAAGATACCAAGTGCGGAAATAAAAGTCAATACAAAAATCAAGAGACAGCAAGAAGGAATATCGGGTCCTGCGGACTCTGCAGCTACCTCGTATATCCCACGGATGTCGCCTCGCACAGCTACTGGATCACTGTTGAGAGGTACCTGGATCTGCACACAAGGTGCAGGGAGTAAAATGAGTACTGCCAGACTCAGTGGTAATAAACAAGGGTAAGACAGCGCAGATAAGAAATCCGCAATAAAGCACTATGTAAAGCTATAATCGGCTACCCTGTCATAGAATCAATCTTCACTGTACCTGTACCAACAAATACCAATAAATAGCATAACAGCTAGGCAGATGTAGCTAAATGCAATGCAATGCATGATATGACCGCTACGGCGCGTAGCCCGACTCCAATTTTTTGGGTACCCGTGCTCACTGTGGGGGTTCAGACTCCGGAGGGGCTCCTACAGCCCAAGCACATCTCATAGAGATTTCCTGCGGCGTGCAGTCCGATCCAACATATATCTCGCTGCGGCGCGCAGCCCGATCCACTACTAGTCAGCTAATATGCAGATACAGCCTCACAGGCTCAAAAGTAGTTTTTGAAAACTCTTTTTATCATTTTTCAGTTGGAAAACAGTAATATCAAGTTCCAGAGATTGGAATTAGCATAATAACAAAAATAGATGCGGACTAGTAGTAAACTAGCATGTCTATATGATAAGACAATGATAACGATCCTCGCGGGATCCAATAACTGGCTCACGGCCCACATGTATACTCAACCGCCCAAGAAGGGGGTTCCTCGGCTCAAGAGTGGCCATTATCACAATATATATATATATATATATGCAACCATCCGAGAAGGAGGTTCGACGGCTCTAGAATAGCCAATAATATAGTATCAACAGGTCGGACTAATATATAGTCTCCAGTTCATGATCGACACCGCACTCTCAAGTGTGTGCGTGTCTCGCCGTTATACAGCGTCACAAAGTGGTATACCGGGGTTTCGAACCCGCTGGTCATCACCCACATCTATTACTCACCTCAATACAGCGCGACGACTATTCCGCAATGCCCTTGCCACGAGAATCAAGCTCGCACGCGTAGAATCTAATTAAATACAGTAGAAATACGACAAATTAGGCCAATGGGACGACACCCAATCAATACAACTCAATTTACATCAAAATTCCCAAAGTTGTCAAAACACGACTTTCGGTACGCTTGCCGAAAAATTACAAAAGTTACATATTCGGAATCCTCATCTCGATACGAGTCTAGGCATATAAAATTTACCAAAATCGGACTCCATTTGCCCACTCAAATCGGTGTTTTTCTTCAATTTAGGCCTAGGGCTCAAACCCACCTTTAATCTTCCATTTACGAAATTTAACCCATGATTTCATGTTAAAATGATGTAATTAAGCCATAAACTTACCTCCGACGAAACCCCGATGATTTCCCAGCAATCTCCCATCAATTTCTTCTCTTGGAACTCAAAAATGGAGGGTTCATGAATGAAACCCGTAACTCTCTGATTCTGGATTTTTATTCTCTGCCAGACACAATTGTACATCGCGTTCGCGTGACCCTCTACGCGTTCGCGATGAGCAGCCCCGCCTTACTCTACGCGAACGCGACGCTAGCCACGCGTTCGCGATGCCCAATTCCTGATACTCTTCGCGGACGCGACGCATCCCACGCGTTCGCGATGTTCAAACTCCCAGCCACCCGGATTTCTTCTACGCGAACGCGTCTACCCTTCACGCGATCGCGATGGTCTCCATCTTTCTCCTACGCGAATGCGACCACCTGGGACGCGAACGTGAAGCTTCGTCCAACCTTGCCTACGCGAAAGCGGCATCCTGACCGCGAACGCGATGCCTTAGCCAGCTCTGCCTTCGCGAAAGCGACCTGGGCCACGCGAACGCGAAGGCTTAAGGCCTGCTGCACCAACCTGCAATTTACAGCAGACTTTTCATACTCCAAAAATGCCGGATGATGGTCCGGATTCACCCCGAGGCCCCCGGGACCCCAACGAAAACCACCAATATACTCCAAAACACGATACGGACTTGTTCCAATCATAAAAACACCATCCTAAACATCAAAATCATCAATTACACACGGATTCAAGCTTATGTTTATTCAAAACTTTCAAAACTAACATTCAATCCAAAACCCGATCAAACGACGTCCGAATGACCTGAAATTTTGCAGGCACATCCAAAATCACCTAACGGAGCTACTGCAACTGTCGGAATTCCATTCCGACCCCCGGATCAAAATCTCACCTACCGTTCGGATTTCGCCAAAATTCAACCTTAGCCAATTCAAGCCTATTTCTACACCGGGCCTCCAAATTCAATTCCGATCGCTCCCTTAAGTCACAAATCACCTCCCGGAACTAACCGAATCATCGAATCCGATTCCGAGCCCTCTAACCAAATAGTCAACTCCGGGTTGACTTTCTTTATTCAAGTTTCTTTCACAAAGGCTATATGCCTCATTTTCAATCCAATTCACTCCTAACTCACCCGATAGACTTTAACATTGATATAAAGTCATAAAACATATAATTTCAACATAACGGGGTGGTAATTCCCGTGACGACGGGCCGGGTCGTCACATTCTCCCCTCTTAAGCAAACGCTCGTCCTCGAGCGGGTCAAGAAACATACCTGAAGTTTCAAACAAGTGAGGATATCTGCTCCGTATCTCCCGCTCGATCTCCCAAGTGGCCTCCTCCACGGGTCGACCTCTCCACTGAACCTTAACCGATGCAATCTCCTTAGACCTCAATTTTCTCACCTGCCGTCCCAAAATGGCAATAGGCTCCACATCATAGGATAGATCACCATCAAGTTGAATGGTACTGAAGTCTAATACATGAGACGGATCTCCAATGTACTTCCGGAGCATAGACACATGGAATACTGGATGAACGCTGGATAAGCTGGGCGGCAAGGCCAACTCATATGCCACCTCTCCAACTCTCCTAAGTATCTCAAAAGGACCAATATACCTGGGACTCAACTTTCCTTTCTTCCCAAACCTCATAACACCCTTCATAGGTGAAATCTTCAACAATACTCGGTCACCAACCATGAAAGACAACTCTCGAACTCTACGGTCCGCATAACTCTTCTGACGAGACTGTGCTGTACGAAGCCTCTCCTGGATCAACTTTGCTCTATCTAGAGCATCCTGGACTAACTCGGTCCCTATCAATCTAACCTCGTGTGACGACCCAAAGGGTCATCACTGGGGATCTACACCGCCTGCCATACAATGCCTCATACGGGGCCATCTGAATACTCGACTGATAACTGTTGTTGTAGGCAAACTCGGCAAGTGGTAGGAACTCATCCCACGAACCACCAAAATCAATCACACAAGCTCGCAACATATCCTCCAAGATCCTGAATAGTGCGCTCAGACTGTCCGTCTGTCTGGGGGTGAAATGCTGTACTCAACTCAACCCGTGTACCCATCTCTCGCTGAAATGCTCTCCAAAACTGAGAAGTGAACTGAGTACCCCTGTCGGATATGATAGACACTGGAACTCCATGCAACCGAACAATCTCTCGAATAAAGATCGCTGCCAACCGCTCCGATGAGTAGGTAGTACTAACCGGAATGAAGTGAGTTGACTTGGTCAGTCTATCCACAATCACCCACACAGAATCAAACTTCCTCGCCGTCCGAGGGAGTCCAGTAACAAAATCCATAGTGACTCTCTCCCATTTCCACTCGGGAATAACAATGCGCTGAAATACACTACCGGGCCTCTGGTGCTCGTACTTAACCTGCTGACAGTTGAGGCACCGTGCTACATGTCCGACAATGTCCATTTTCATCTTTCTCCACCAATAGTGATGTTTCAAATCTTGATACATCTTCGCGGCTCCTGGATGGATAGAATACCGCGAGCTATGGGCCTCTTCCAGAATCAACTCACGAAGGCCATCAACATTGGGCACACATATCCGGCCCTGCATCTTCAATACATCGTCACTATCAATGGTGACATCTCTAGCATCATCATGCTGAACTCTATCCCTCAGGACAGCCAAATGTGGATCATCATATCGGCGCTCACGAATACGATCATATAGAGATGACCGAGATACAACACAAGCCAATACCCGGCTGGGCTCCGAAATATCTAACCTCACTAGCCGATTGGCTAGCACCTGAACATCATAAGCAAATGGCCTCTCCTCAGCTGGAATATATGCCAAGCTCCCCATACCGACCGCCTTCCGGCTCAAAGCATCGGCCACCATATTGGCCTTCCCCGGATGATATAATATAGTAATGTCATAATCCTTAAGCAACTCAAGCCATCTCCGTTGTCTCAAATTAAGGTCTTTCTGTTTGAACAAGTGCTGGAGACTACGATGGTCGGTATACACCTCACAAGACACACCGTACAAATAGTGCCTCCAAATCTTCAATGCATGAACAATGGCGGCTAGCTCCAAATCATGAACAGGATAGTTCTTCTCATGTGGCTTCAATTGCCGAGAAGCATAAGCAATTACCTTACCTTCCTGCATTAACACACAACCTATCCCCACTCTCGAGGCATCACGATAAACGGTATATGAACCTGAAGCTGATGGCAATACTAACACTGGAGCTATGGTCAAAGTTGTCTTGAGCTTTCGAAAGCTCTCCTCGCACTCATCCGACCACATGAATGGTGCACCCTTCTCTATCAATCTGGTCAAAGAAGAAGAAATGGATGAAAATCCCTGAACAAACCGGTGATAATATCCCGCTAAATCATGGAAACTCCGGGTCTCCGTAGCTGAGGACGGTCTAGGCCAACTCTGCACCGCCTCTATCTTCTTCGAGTCAACCTGAATACCATCACGAGACACCACATGTCCCAGAAATGCTACGGACTCGAGCCAAAACTCGCACTTGGAGAATTTAGCATATAGCTTCTCCTCTCTCAATCTCTGCAACACAATACTCAAATGCCGAGCATGCTCCTCCTGACTACGGGAGTAGACTAGAATGTCATCAATGAACACAATCACAAATGAATCCAAATAAGGCCTGAACACACTGTTCATCGGATGCATAAATGCTGCTGGGGCGTTGGTCAGCCCAAACGACATCACAAGAAACTCATAATGACTATATCGGGTCCTGAATGTAGTCTTCAATATATCTGAGTCTCTGATCTTCAGCTGATGATAGCCTGAACGAAGATCGATCTTAGAAAACACCCTTGCACCCTGTAATTGGTCAAACAAATCATCTATGCGCGGCAGAGGGTACTTGTTCTTCACTATCACTTTGTTCAATTGCCTATAATCAATACACATCCGCATGGAACCATCTTTCTTTTTAACAAATAATATCGGTGCACCCCACGGAGACACACTAGGGCGGATGAAACCCTTATCCAGAAGCTCTTGAAGCTGCTCTTTCAGTTCTTTCAACTCAGCTGGTGCCATCCGATAAGAAGGAATGTATATGGGCTGAGTGCCCGGCACCAAGTCAATGCCAAAATCAATATCCCTATCCGGCGGCATGCCCGGCAGGTCCGAGGGAAATACATCTGGAAAATCCCTCACCACAGGTACAGAATCAATGCTAGGAGACTCAGCTCCCACATCTCTCACAAATGCTAAGTACGACAAACACCCCTTTTCAACCATCTTCTGAGCTTTTAGGAACGAAATAACACGGCTAGGGACGAAATCGGTCGAACCCCGCCACTCAATCCGAGAAATACCAGGAATGGCCAACGTAACTGTCTTAGCATGACAGTCCAATATAGCATGGTACGGAGACAACCGGTCCATACCCAATATAACATCAAAGTCCATCATCCCCAACAATAACAAGTCTGCCTGGGTCTCCAGACCCCCAATAGATATAACATAGGATCTATAGACATGATCCACAACAATCGTATCACCCACGGGGGTGGATACATGAACAGGTAAATCAAGACTACCACGAGTCGCACCCAAATGATGTGCAAAATAAGAGGACACGTAAGAATATGTGGATCCTGGATCAAATAGAACAGAGGCATCTCTGTGACAGACAGAAATGATACCTGTAATCACAGCATCGGAGGCAACTGCATCACGCCCTGTCAGGAAGTGCATAGAACCGTGCCTGGCCTCCACCAGATCTCTCCTCGCCCCTGGGGCGACCACGAGAAGACGGACCTCCACCTCTACTAGACTGAGATGGTGCTGAAGAGGAGGGCTGATCCCTCTGCTGAGTCCTGCCCCTACGTAGTCGAGGGCACTGTCTCCTCATGTGGCCAAACTCACCACACTCATAACATGCACCTGGTGCTGGAGAAGTAGGTGTTGCACTCTGGGCTGGGAGGGCACTAAGTGATGACCGACCCTGCTGAAACCCCTGTCGACCACGACCATAAGAACCTCCGCTCTGCTCTGGGCGGCCTGAATGAGAAGGTCTAGATGAGCGACCTCTGCTCTGCTGGAAATGCCCTCTAGATGGAGCACCACCGAAACTGCCTGAACCACGAGGCCTCTTGGCCTCCCGCTCCTCTCTCTCTCGGCGACGGTCCGCCTCAATGGAGCGTGCCATATCAGCTACCTGCTCAAACGATGATGACAGAACTCGCTCGCTGGTTATAAGAATACGGATAGAGTAGTTGAGGCCATCAATGAACCTCCTGATCCTCTCCCTATCAGTGGGGATCATCCATGTGGCATGCCTAGCCAACCGAGTGAATCTAAGCTCATACTGGGTCACAGACATGTCGCCCTGAATCAACCACTCGAACCGGCGACGTAGCTCCTCGCGACGAGACCGAGGTACATATTTCTCTAGAAAGAGAGTAGAGAACTGCTGCCATGTGAGAGGTGCTGCTCTTGCAGGCCTACGCCTCTCAAACTCCTCCCACCAATCAAATGCGGGACCGGTGAACTGAAATGTAGTAAATGAAACTCCGCTGGACTCAAGAATACCAGCCGTACGCAGCATCTTCTGACACTTATCCAAGAAACCCCGGGCATCCTCGCCCTCAACGCCACTGAAATGGGGTGGCTAAAGTCTACCAAATCTCTCAAGACGACGCTGCTCGTCATCGGGCATAACCTGAACCATATGCTCTGGAGCTGGAGCTGGTGCAGCTGGAGGAATAACCGGTGCAACCACCTGAGCGGGGACCGCCTCTGGCGTCTGAAGTCCCTGAACAACCGGCTCCGGTGTGCGAGCTGCAGGGGTCTGCTGACCACCCCCTGACTGAGATGTAGCTACAGCAGCGGTAGGCTGAAACTACCTGAGCCAAACCGGAACACACCGATAATATCCGAGCAAGAGTCTCCTGAAGACCAGGAATAGCAATAGATACAGTCTGGCCCTGAACTGGGGCTGCTGGAGCATCAACCACTGGGGGCTGCTCCTGAACTGGTACAACGGGCGGGTCAGCTGGCACTGCCTCAGTCGCCCTACCTCTAACTCTAGCACGACCGCGCCCACGGCCTCTAACAGGTGGCAATGGAGGTCGTCCACCTCGTCCTGATGCTCGCGTTCTCGCCATCTGCGAGAGAATAGAATATAGAAGTTCAGCTCTCAGGACAACAAGATCGCACGACGGAGTTCAAGAAAAGTGAAGTTTTCCTAAAGGTTCGCAGCCTCCCGAGGATAAGTACAGGCGTCCCCGTACCGATCCACAAGACTCTACTAACCGGCTCAAGACTCGTGAGGCCTAGTAAACCTAGGCTCTGATACCAACTTGTCACGACCCCAAATCTGGTCGTGATGGCGCCCAGCACATTGCTAAGCCAGCCTGACCAATCAATATCAACAACGGAGCTAGAAGCTCTCTTTAACCCATTTAAGCATTTCAAAATATGAAACAATAGTAATACTTATACCAACGGCGGGGAGACCAAGTCCCAAAATATACTAACTCCCATAGACCGAAGGGTCAAGAGTCATGAGCCTCTACCGAACATGAGTGTATAAAGGTTTACAAGATACCAAGTGCGGAAAGAAAAGTCAATACAAAATCAAGACAATAAGAAGGAATATCGGGTCCTGCGGACTCTGCAGCTACCTCGTATATCCCACGGATGTCGCCTCGCACAGCTACTGGATCACTGCTGAGAGGTACCTGGATCTGCACACAAGGTGCGGGGAGTAAAATGAGTACTGTCAGACTCAGTGGTAATAAACAAGGGTAAGACAGCGCAGATAAGAAATCCGCAATAAAGCACTATGTAAAGCTATAATCGGCTACCCTGTCATAGAATCAATCTTCACTGTACCTGTACCAACAAATACCAATAAATAGCATAACAGCTAGGAGATGTAGCTAAATGCAATGCAATGCATGATATGACCGCTACGGCGCGTAGCCCGACTCCAATTTTTTGGGTACCCGTGCTCATTGTGGAGGGTTCAGACTCGGAGGGGCTCCTACAGCCCAAGCACATCTCATAGAGATTTCTGCGGCGTGCAGTCCGATCCAACATATATCTCGGCTGCGGCGCGCAGCCCGATCCACTACTAGTCGGCTAATATGCAGATACAGCCTCGCGAGGCTCAAAAGTAGTTTTTGAAAACTCTTTTTATCATTTTTCGGTTGGAAAACAGTAATATCAAGTTCCGGAGATTGGAATTAGCATAATAACAAAAATAGCTGCGGACTAGTAGTAAACTAGCATGTCTATATGATAAGACAATGATAACGATCCGCGCGGGATCCAATAACCGGCTCACGGCCCACATGTATACTCAACCGCCCAAGAAGGGGGTTCCTCGGCTCAAGAGTGGCCATTATCACAATATATATATATATATATGCAACCATCCGAGAAGGAGGTTCGACGGCTCTAGAATAGCCAATAATATAGTATCAACAGGTCGGACTAATATATAGTCTCCAGTTCATGATCGACCCCGCACTCTCAAGAGTGTGCGTGTCTCGCCGCTATACAGCATCACAGAGTGGTATACCGGAGTTTCGAACCCGCTGGTCATCACCCACATCTATTACTCACCTCAATACAGCGCGACGACTATTCCGCAATCCCCTTGCCACGAGAATCAAGCTCCGCACGCGTAGAATCTGATCAAATACAGTAGAAATACGACAAATTAGGCCAATGGGACGACACCCAATCAATACAACTCAATTTACATCAAAATTCCCAAAGTTGTCAAAACCCGACTTTCGGTACGCTTGCCGAAAAATTACAAAAGTTACATATTCGGAATCCTCATCTCGATACGAGTCTAGGCATATAAAATTTACCAAAATCGGACTCCATTTGCCCACTCAAATCAGTATTTTTCTTCAATTTAGGCCTAGGGCTCAAACCCACCTTTAATCTTCCATTTACAGAAATTTAACCCATGATTTCATGTTAAAATGATGTAATTAAGCCACAAAACTTACCTCCAACGAAACCCCGATGATTTTCCAGCAATCTCCCGTCAATTTCTTCTCTTGGAACTCAAAAATGGAGGGTTTATGAATGAAACCCGTAACTCTCTGATTCTGGATTTTTATTCTCTGCCAGACACAATTGTTCATCGCGTTCGCGTGACCCTCTACGCGTTCGCGATGAGCAGCCCCGCCTTACTCTACGCGAACGCGACGCTAGCCATGCGTTCGCGATGCCCAATTCCTGATACTCTTCGCGGACGCGACGCATCCCACGCGTTCGCGATGTTCAAACTCCCAGCCACCGGATTTCTTCTACGCGAACGCATCTACCCTTCACGCGATCGCGATGGTCTCCATCTTTCTCCTACGCGAACGCGACCACCTGGGACGCGAACGCGAAGCTTCGTCCAACCTTGCCTAAGTGAACGCGGCAGCCTGACCGCGAACGCGATGCCTTAGCCAGCTCTGCCTTCGCGAACGCGACCTGGGCCACGCGAACGCGAAGGCTTAAGGCCTGCTGCACCAACCTGCAATTTACAGCAGATTTTCATACTCCAAAAATGCCGGATGATGGTCCGGATTCACCCCGAGGCCCCCGGGACCCCAACGAAAACCACCAACATACTCCAAAACACGATACGGACTTGTTCCAATCATAAAAACACCATCCTAAACATCAAAATCATCAATTACACACGGATTCAAGCTTATGTTTATTCAAAACTTTCAAAACTAACATTCAATCCAAAACCCGATCAAACGACGTCCGAATGACCTGAAATTTTGCAGGCACATCCAAAATCACCTAACGGAGCTACTGCAACTGTCGGAATTCCATTCCGACCCCCGGATCAAAATCTCACCTACCGTTCGGATTTCGCCAAAATTCAACCTTAGCCAATTCAAGCCTATTTCTACACCGGGCCTCCAAATTCAATTCCGATCGCTCCCTTAAGTCACAAATCACCTCCCGGAACTAACCGAATCATCGGAATCCGATTCCGAGCCCTCTAACCAAATAGTCAACTCCGAGTTGACTTTCTTTATTCAAGTTTCTTTCACAAAGGCTATATGCCTCATTTTCAATCCAATTCACTCCTAACTCACCCGATAGACTTTAACATTGATATAAAGTCATAAAACATACAATTTCAACATAACGGGGTGGTAATTCCCGTGACGACGGGCCGGGTCGTCACAACCATGACATGGGTTCATGTGGGTTTTGAGAAGCAATGTGTGAAGTTGGGAGCGTGCCTAAGTGCATGGACTTGGGCATGTTAGCTGGACAAGGTGCCTTGAGTGATGGCAAGGCAGCCTTGATTGTGGGCGACGGCTATGGAAGATCAAGGTAGGCAGGCACATGGCACTTGACAAAGGCATGTGTGCAGGTCAGTGGGACGACAAGGTTCTGACCAGAGCATTGTCATGAGATATATGGGTGACACATGGTCCAACAAAACACGGCAAGGTAGACAAGACAAAGTGTGGGAAAAGCTCTAGAACAAGTGTGCAAAATATGTGACTACAAACAAGTATGCTATGCATCTGTTGTGGAAGCTAGACCATGTACAATGCACATTTGACAGTTAGTTTGAAGGCTGAATATCACGATCCAAACCGACGGGCCGCGATAGGCACCCGGTGCATTTACTCAATCGAGTAGCAAAGTAATATATTTTTCGTATCATACTATCATAGGTAATTCGGCAAACATGGCCACAACTTGTAATGCATAACTATAAGTGGGAAAGCACTATATCAATGAACCATCTTTTTAAAAATATGAAAACATATAGGCTGTCAAAGCCTCTAACATACTGTGTAAAATGAACCTCTATCTATAAAGCCTCTAAAAGTATTTGACATCAAATGTGACCGGGTACCGGCTTACCCAAAAGTTTGTAACAAAATCGTGACACGATGATTCATAGAATTGGTTGCACTCCAAATGAGGTGGAGTCTTACCGGTCCTTCGTTGAAAGCTAACCTCGTCTACTATGAGGGCTCGTCAAACTTATTGTCTATACCTGCAGGATGAATGCAGCGTCCCCAATAAAAGGACGTTAGTACGAATAATGTACCGATTATGTAAGACAAATAAATAAGTATATAAAAGACATGAAAGATATATGGAATAAAATACACAACCTGTAAGTCTCACTACTAGAAATGCAGTCTTTTCCCAGGGAAGAATCGGTGGGAAATCTGTGTAAAATTTTAATATTCCCACAACTTTCCCAGGGGAGATGCTCGGTCGAAAAATGGCTGGTGGGAAAATAGTTTCCCACGACATTCGTGGTTAATTCACAGCGAGTTTCC